>JAGFPH010000015.1:571149-609723 GCA_018207615.1 Philaenus spumarius
ATCTACTTGTTTTTATACCAGGATCCTTATACTTTCTTAGTTTATTTCACAATACATTTGGGACAAAATGTTACAACGTATTGCACATAGGCGCTAGAGGCTCACTAAGAAAGGATTTTAAAATATTTGGCCTTTAAGGGTTGAAACAGCCGCTAAAACAATAAATATTATTTGTTATACTTTCCTTAAAGTCAGAAAGCTGAACTTTTGTACGTGTATTTCTTGAAAAACATATAAAAAGTAAACCAGTTTTACATTTTGTTACGTTCAGCTAAGGTTTGAAAATGTGATAACTTCTAAAAACAATAAATAGTAATTGGTATTCTTTAATTAAAGCTAAAAAGCTTGAAATTTGGCACTTATTAATTTTAAGAAAATATTTAAAAACTACAATATACTACCTCTAAAGTCTGGTTCTATAACCTGATTTAATTAGGTAAATGAATGAATGAATAGAGGACACAAATTTACAAATATCAAAGATTATTTAATGTTAATTAAAATTATTAAATTAAAATGCAATTCAAATTCACACAGGCTAGAGCTCGAATAAATTATCTCTTGTCTATTTTGGATATGATTGTCTCTTAATTTCACAATAGCTTATCTCGGAGGGTTAGTTCCGGACTTTTCCCAATTAATATTAAACAATAATGTAGATTCTTATATACAAGATTAATTGATTTTTTTTAAATTTGGAATTACAGTATAGTAAGTGAAGGTAGTACAAATTGGAAATTGATGTGATTGTTGGTGTTTATGTGTGTAGAATAATTGGGAAGCACATAGTATTTAATGAAAAGTTCAACATGTATTTATCAGTTCGTATTCACGAACTCTATGGTGATTGTATAAATATTTAAGGTGAAGTTCTTTAAATTTGGTGGTTAAAAGAAAAATATTTTGGAATTAATATCACCAATGAAATGATTATTAGCTTGGATTAATCTCACCCAGTTTTAATGTTCTCTTCTGGTGATGTGGACAGATAATTGCTATAGATTTATGATATCACACTTCACTATTCCGAAAGTTAATAAGGCTAACGATGAACAATATCTGTACTTGTAGTATCAGCGTTGGTCTTCTGGTGTTGTAGAGATGAACTGGTAACAGGTCTGCCTTCTTTGAGGTCTCAGCAACAATTAATTTTTTTAAATCACTCTGGGCTTGGCTAAGGCCTTCAGGAACTGGTATTTGGTGCCTTATGAATTTTACATCTTCTGGGGCATTTGATTGTTGTACTAAATTATGTGTTTTTAATATTGGGTGTTGTTTTTATGTAATTTTAATTAATTTATTAAATAATTTGGTTTTATGATTACAAAAGTGATAAAAGGAATGAGAAATTTGATTAAATAAATATATTAAAGAAAATACCTAAATAGCTCCTTGTACAATATTTTCTTATGATCTAACAACTATGACTAAAAAGATACATTTAACATTTGCAAAATGGGTTACAAGAATTCACAGCGATCGTTGGGTTTCGTGGGAGGAGTCTAGCAAAACATGGGGGACTCGTTTTAAGCATATATTTGTCCTTCACATTAACTTTGTCTAATTTTATCGTCTCAACGGTACTTCTTCTGAATTTTTGTCAAAATTTTTGTATGTAAAATTTTCCATTCTATACGACGGTCGTGTTCATTTTTTAATTTGAAACTTACTTTCTTTGCAATCAAACTTTTTATTTCTTATTTGGCCTAGCGTTTTACAGACTAGCCTATTTTCTGTTGGATTTGAAATATGAATTTTGGTTGATCGTTTTGTTATTTGTGTGATATTATAATTTTGATGGATTGGTTGATTAATTTAGAAATATTTTGATGTAGAAAAGATATAGATACAAGGTCGGGAAGTAATTTTAATTGTTAAATATGTTGTCGAAAGTCGGGAATTTGGAGAGATTTGTTAATTTGGTGTTTGTGATCATGGCCTATAGATGTTGTTAGTGTTGATTGTAAATGAATGGAATTCCTTCGAAGGTTTTTCTGTCTCTCTCGCACTCATGCGTGTTTGATTTTAAATGACGTGATTTCTTATTTGGTCGATTTACTATTATTTAAAATGAATATTTTGAATTGTTACAAAACGTAAGCTCATCAATTCTATCTCGATCTATGCATTCACATATTAAAAACGTAGGCTATCTGGGCAATCTGTAACATTCAGCTAAGACTGTGATTTACCAGTCTGCAGATTTAGCAGTTGAAAAAGAAGGTGCTCTTCACTCTGAATTCTTTATTTTTAATGTTTAATTTATTCAGCCCACATAACGTGACGAAGACAATTGACGGGCAATCAATGAACAATAAATTAAATAACAAACTAATTGAAAATATAAATATAATAATTAACTTTCGAGAAATAAAAGATGAAAGGAAATGAGAGAAAAATATTACAATTATGTAACATCGTGATGCAAAAAAAATCCCCTTAGCGAAGCACGGTATTCAGCTAGTATATATAATGCAATTTTCTGAATGCGTATAAAATGGAGAAAATATATTTTGATTATTATTATTATTAATGGTCATTACAGTGAAATATGTTGTTGAATAAATTAAAGAATGTAAAAGGTAGACAGTTAAACAGATTAAATCATTTACAATTCGGACAGATAAACAGATTAAATAATTTAAAATGCAGAGGTAATTTGAATAATTAATTGAAAAACAATTTGAACAGTGTAACAGTGAATTGAATTGACATTGTTTTTTAAAACAAAAGTACATGGCGTAACAAACCGGAAACCAGTTTAATAGAATTTTCTAGAAAAACACACGTCGGGGCTCATAGAAGTTTCTGGAAGGCACACGTCAGGGCATATCGAATGTTGCAGAACAAATAGCGGAAACTGGAGGTTTTAGCATGCACATGGGAAAGCATGTGTAAGTCAGTCCTTAAGCAGACTTGCAAGGAGACAGATGTTGGGTTCGTTAGGTGAACGAGTCAATTTTGTTTAAGCAGTGAAAGTTAATTTCATGTAGTAATGTAAATTCATGAAATAAATGAGGTCCATTTGACTGCTAGATAGTGCATTTGGTAGATAGTGTGAATATTAGATGTCTCAATCACGCGAAGGATCAAACACTCGATAGTAGACGCCATTCTGTCAAAGAAATTGACCAATAACAAACAACGAAAAGGATTCCATGATCGAAGACTACCTAGCAGTTGTCAAACTACACCCACCAGGCCTCCCTCGTCTGTGATTGGAGAACCTGACGGCCACTTACTAACCTAACCTAACTTTGATAGAGAAATATATTGAGAAATTAAATCTGTTTTAATATTAAAAATCCATTCAGTAGTTTAAAATATATTGTCATTTAACCGAGTGTCTTTGCTTAAAAGAAAATATATGTTGTCTGTCGATATCAAAGTGCATCATCTCTTTGATGTCATGCCGGGTGTGTGTCACAGATGAGTTTGATGGAGGCAGGGATTGGCTCTTCCCACTGCGAAATGGACTATCAAGTGTTTGCAACATCTGCGAAATGGACTATCGAGTGTTTGCAACATCTGCGAAATGGACTATCGAGTGTTTGAAGGCACCCCAAATAAATCAATATTATTAAAAGATTTTTGTCGAAAAACTATTTCTAATCGCCCAGCCTCTTCTAATTTACCAATTTTGATGATTTTTTTGTTTAATGGGTGTCTTTGTACCTCTAGATATGTCATCAAGCATTGAATTTTTTTCAGCCTTCGGGGCCATAATAATTTAAATTTTATGCAAATTTTTTTTTTTATTTATTTTAAAAACTTAAAAAGTCACGAGGTTGGTTGATATCTCAATTGAAAGAGCTAAAAATTTAGAACATTTACTTCGCTTACAGTACCCTTCCATCATTAATAAAGCTAGTAAAGATTTTAAAAAGGGTATAACATATAGTAAAGCAGAATTTTTTATACATAAACAATAGTTGTGCGCTTTTATAGGCGCAATATAGAAACTGACTGGAGTTTTACAAAAGGTTTCAAAATGTTATTAATTCCAAAACTTTAGTTTTACAAAATTGTTAATTAGTAATTTAACATAAATTAAGGTATTACTGTATATTAGCAGAATTTCCATCAGTGATCAGTACATGCAAGATAAGTATGCCATTTGGTTTCACAATTTTCAGCAAATATCCCAATATTTCAGTGGAATGCATAGAACTCAAAGGTAATGTGATTCCACATACCACAGCATCGAATGTAGACGCATCATAATTAGCTGTAAAAATAGATAACAACATATAATCAGCAATATAAACTTTGAGTTGACGATTGAGAAGGAATTATTTTTACAAATAATACCACTAAACCAAATCTACACATACATAAGTTTAGTTGAGTAGCCTAAATGCATTGAAATTACATCTTTCTCAGTCATTTTTCAGTTACAATATAATATAAAGCTACAATCATACAAATTCATAAAAGTTCAATTCTAAAAGGTCTAAAGGTTTGTTAGTTTCTTATGACTGTAATTTATTTTGTATTCTGGCATCCCAAAAGTTATTAGCCTCTACCTAAAAATATCCTAGTGCTAGATTTGATACACCGTAAAAAATGTGTTTAATTTTGGCAGATATTGCCTTAATATAAGATACCTAATTATAGTGTTTTATATAAAAAAACATTTATTTTGCGTAACGACTTTTCTTTAAGTCTCTAAAGTCGCGGTCACACTAGACTGTTTAGCAGCCGCTACTAACTAGCCGCTGGTAAAATCGCCAGCATTCAGCATAGTCTGACCCAGAACCAGTGGCTGGTACTAGCCCGCTGGCATTATCCAGCCGCTGGTTCTGGATCAGACTACGCTGCTTGCTGGCGATTTTACCAGCGGCTAGTTAGTAGCGGCTGCTTAACAGCATAGAGTGGCCGCGGCTTTAGAGAGTTAGAACTACTGAAGTGACTAGTGTATGAGTAAGCCTTACCACTGAAATTTAAATGTTACTTTAAAAATAACCTCAATTTACAAAGTTAATATAGTAGCAGATAATTTTAATCAGCCATATTAACTTTGAAATGGTTTTTAGCTAGGCCTTAAGTTTATATTTTTGAAAATCTAGCTATTTAGTAGCCTATATTAGTCTGTTTTTACATAATTTTTTTCATGTAAATTTACTTTAAGACACCCAACCTTTTTCTAGGAAACAGTAGCCTAGTGTTTGTAGTATAATATCATAGATCATGAATAATAAATAGATCTTGCATCCATACGGGGGTTGTGTGCCGGAAAAATTGTGTTCGCGAAAATAGTACATGATCGCGCCGCGAGGTAGCGCTAGGGAGAAAGCATTGTAAGCATTGGTGTTTCCAACCAGCTTCCTTCGTTTCCCCAATAGATAGCGCCAAAAAAGTCGAATTTCCAGTGGAACAAAATATTGCATTGGATCGGAGTTCTATTAGGTTATCCAAATACAATGATAATATGCAGTTCTTCAAATGTGTATAAATTTAAAAAATAGTAGCATTGTTATTATAATTTTTATTATTTATAATCAATGGTCATCACAGAGAAATAAATTAACTAATAATATTTAAAGAGCAGACAGTTAATGGTAAGTCACATATGTTAAGCAGACAGTTTTAAATTAGTAAAATGGGAAAGGACAGTATAATTGTAAAATATAGAACAGTTTAAAAGACAATGTTTACAAGTTTAAAAAGTTCGAGGCTTGAGTTGACAGGATGCACAATTGGGGCACAATTTATTACATAAAAGCTTCTAGAAACTTCGAGAAAGATCAAGAAGCATTAGCGGAAGTTAGGCTTGGCGCCTATGGAAAACCCGCTTGGTTTTACTTGAATCCTAGAGCAGACTCGGTGGTGGTCGGACGTATGTCCGTTTGTTCTCCAAATGAAACAATTTGTAAAAATGATAGTGTTTTTCTCATGCAAATGAAGAGGCATTAAATAAGTTATTTAATTGTGAAGTAATCATCGTCGTATTGGTGAAGTTAGTATTTCAGCAATTTTAATGTGTGTGATGGTGTTGCAACGCAGTTATGAAATGATCGGTATAGTATTGTTCAATTTGCCCTGTGTATGTGCGTTCACTAAAAGAACTTGAACAATTGTGATAAGTGAAGTGTTATGAACACGATATTTTGGTTTGTGTAATAAATATTTGAAAATTGAGTAAAGAAAGGAAATTTGCAAGTATTAAAATTTACGATTCTTTGATTTTTATATATTTTTTTTAGAGCTGTGTGCACTTTTTCTTAAGGTAGTATATTTAAACTTAGCGTAATGAATTCAATCTATTTCTTTTGTTTGTTTTGTGATGTTACCATAAAAACCAATATGAGTTATTAAATCATAAATGTCAATCATTATGCGAGTCAATTTCTTTTGTTTTGCATCCACAATTCAATTCCCAAAGTACTTGTACAGTGATCGAACCTACAAAACTCTAAATTTAATAATTTTTATAAAGAATTATATTGGTTATCCACGTGTAACAGTTCGGATAGGATTTTGGCGGGATAGAAAGATAGGCTATGTGACGTCACAATCATATGGTCTGTCGGGCGGGCTGTTCTGTTGGGAATTGGGTCAGTATGTTACAGGTGGTTCTTTATAAGATGAAAGTTGAATATATAGCATGTGTTATAGAGAATTGTTTACAAATAATAATAAGTACGTATTGAGGTTATGAATTTAAATAATTTTATTTGAGCTTTCAATTGAAAAATAATTACATTTTTATAAAAATAATAATTAACAGTTTATAAATATAAACACATTCTATTTCTAATTTCTAATAATTAACTGATTTTTTTTACTATGTAACTTTAAAATTTGAGCTAGTCGGGACAAACATTTTTTTTTATACATTTAAAATCATTTTAAACTTTTGTAACAAACCTCCTTCGTTACGTGCTGCCAACCTAAGCACATTTTAGCCTAATATTTTATGTTGGTGAACTAGAGAGTAACTTAGGGACCACAAGTTAGAACTAAAGGCAATATATTTTTTTCATGCAATACGGCCAGGTGTCCTAATATAGCCTACACTTTGGCCTATGAAATGTACCAAACCAAAGTTGAAACTAAATTAGGCTTATATTTATGTTTCTAATTGATTATAACTACATCTACACTTTTCATCATAATCAAGGAGAAAGATATTCGAGTGGTTTTTAACATAGCTTTTGGAGTTTACAACTTTCAAATAGTAAGTGAAAAATTACTACAAAAATAGCCTACTGTAAGTTAATTATTATAACTTTTTGACTTGAGTCTCATAATAGAAAATTATTAACTACCTGCTGATGTTAATCCTTAACTAACACCATAGGTCTGGGAAACGGACATGCAATTAAAATCCTGCATATTATTCCTCTGCGTTATTTTTGATTTCCCAGAGTCTACCTTCCAGTTGAGGTGTATCCTTTGCGCTATGAAAGTATCCTTTGTATCTTATTCAGTGCTCTCTCTATTAGTTTATTTCACTAGAGTGACATAGTTTTCCGTCTCTGAGACGTATCATGTCTTTTAAGTTATATTATTTTCGCCTTTCCCTCTTTTGAATTGTAATGTGTTTACTGTTAATGTATGCTGTGTAATTACATACATTTATTATTTTCTGCTAAGAATGGATGACTTTGACCCATCACAAGAAAGAACAGCTGTGAATTTAGTGTCTGTAAATAAGGAAAGTTTTGAAAACATTCTTGAGTATTTGGTGTTCGTGATGGAAGAACCCATAGAACCTGATCCTTAAGATAGTGTTAAGGATCCAGATTATCAAATTATTATTATCGATTATTTTTTTAAATTGTTTTTATTATATGACAAACATTTTAATATTCACAAAAAAATATTAAATGATGTTTATACTATTATTATTAAGTTTGTATTTATTTATCTCAAAATAACAAAAGGTGTCTCTCAGACTTATGGTGTTAGTAAATTGATTTTCCAGCATGATGTTAGTTCCCTTTGGCTTCGACGTCCAATTTTTCATATGGTCCAAAAAGCCCATCCACTATCTGTTATGTATCTGGATAAAATCCTACGCGTAATTCAGCAAATTTTCAGTGTTTCGCAAACAAATATGAGTATAAATTTAATTACTGATGATTTTTTTTTATTTAGTTTGGAATGAAATGTTCTATAAGGTAGTACATTTTAAAAATAAGTAAAAATTCATGTTAGATATGAAATGTTTTAAATTGTTACTTTGCAAAAAAGAAAAAAAAGAAAGAATCTAAACATGTTTTACTTTACTCTTGAAAATGACACAACAAAAAAAGTATATTGAACAATTATGTCCACATAACATAATTTTACACTTAAAAATGCCGAAAACAATCACGTACCACAACATATGGTTCATAATCAAAGACAACACACAAGTAAAGTTATTTTTACATCTTGCAGATGACAAAAGCACAGCTACGTAGCTATATATATCTTCGTTGTAGTGAACTAGAGGTAATTTATAATGTAAGTTGGAGGAATTTTCGGACGTTGGGATTCAACTGACATACTCACAACGTCCGAAAAATCAGATGTCGGGAGCAAAAGGGTTCAAACTTTTGAACAGAGACCTAGAACCAGCTAAAATACTTATAGGTACTAATCATTAGTAAAATTTGGTGGCAAATTTTTAGTACACCTGTGGTGAAAATCACTTGTGTAATTTAACAGCTATTGGACTTTAATATTACTCATACTGATTGAAACCACACATAGAAGGAACAAAAACAATATAACAGAACAAGCTAAATGAAAAATTATATTATTGTAGGGCCTACTACCCTAATGCACATTTCAATGACATTTATGTGAAATGTGCATAAGGGTAGCCTAGTACAATAAACGGTAAAAATTTACTATAGAGGGTCAATCGATTTCTACGAGAATTTTAAATAATATGAAAGAACACGTCTACAGTAACTGCTTGTAAAAACAACAAAAGTATTCCCGGGAAATAAAATTTATAGAAATTATATGAAAGAAATAAAACTTGAAATTAAATAGGTTAATTTTCGACATTCCCGCAATATTTCATGTAATTATAAAAAAATAAATGACATCACATACACCAAACACGTAATAAATAAATAAAGTACTTAGCCTAAACAATATTAATCCCAAAAGTACCCTCAAAACAGATAAACTAAAGAATAATGTAACAAAACGTTAATAAAAAAAACAATAACAACATACCGTAAACAGGGCCGGATATACATATTTTGCGCCTATGGGCCCCCCAAAATTGCCGCCCTCCCCCAAATTAACACTAGAAGTGTTAATGCTAACGTTTTTCCTAAGCATATTTTCAAAAATTCGCCAAATATAGTAATTATAAACCAATCCAAAAGTGTTCAGTAGCTTTTTTGTAGAGAAAGGTTCAAAAAATGTATATAAGCCAGTAAAAAAATTATTGACGTAAAATTTACAAAGTTATTAGTTCAAGAAACAAAAATATTTAGTAACAAAAGGAAAAAGTTCAACTTTAGGCCTACATAATTTAATCCTGAATAGAATTGTATAAAAATATTTGTCAATTTCAAATTTCTTATTTTGAAAACACCAGTTTAAAGACTCCCAACAAAACTAGGCCTAGTATGAATAGTAATTTAGGAATATATTCCTTGCCCAAATATGAAATATTATTATAAGAAAGTGTAGAGAATATATTAAAGAATTGAACTGTATACTTGTAAATTATTATTTCATAAAAGTATTTGACTTAGTTTTACTTGAATCACAAAATTAGATCAAACGAATTGAACTTCTCACGGACACATCAAATACGACGTTCTGTGAGAAAAACCGTTGGAATTGCTACTTTGGGAGCATGAGAAAGTCGAATTTTGAATTTCCCATTTGTCAGTATTTCTCAGAACTGTACGAACAAAACTGTTGGATTAAATATAGTTTGCTTTACACCAAACGAAAGATTGAACTTTGGTCTATAAATAGACAAAAAAAGTCTTGAAGTAATTCAAATTATAAGAGATATCGAGAACGCAAACTGTGCTGTTTTATTGGTTGAAATCTGTCCAATTGCAAAGGTTTACAGATTTCCATTTATTTGGAACTATGCAAGTGACTTTTGATTGGGTGGCAGTTTTAGAAAGTTAAAATCTTGACGAATCCAAAGGTATCTCTATATTATTGTCAAAATAGCCCGGTCGAGCACCATTGAGCTTTAAGCCTGGTTTACACGCTACGATAAATCGTAACAATTTATCGTTACAATAAATCGAAAGTGGGATTATGTTTACATGCAACGATTTCTTGTCCAACCTTCATTGACGAATATTTAACTTTTGATAGTTCTTTCTTATAAACCGTACTCAATGCATTAATTTTTTTAACAACAGTGTTTCTGTCTGCCAACGGATCAAACTCCGTGTATTTTTGAACGAGCCACATGCAGGTAAAACTCCGATATATATAGTTCAATAAATTCAGTCAAGAACTCTCGAGGAGTTTGAGCTGCCTTGCTGTCAATTGAATAAAAACAACACAAGGTAAAAACAACACGTAAAACGGAATCAACGAACTAGTGCCACAACCTTTTCAGTGAACAGCCCTTGCAAACTGAGTCAAATCGTAGCGATAAATAGGCGCTACTGTTTACACGTTCCAATTTATAGTTACGATTCGCAGAAATTGATTCCGGCCAACACCAACCATCCAATCCAATTCCAATAAATCGCTGCAATGTCCTGTTTACATGCAACGATAAATTGTACCAATTCGATTATAGTCGGCAAAACATTTACAGAAAACTAAAATTTTAAAACGATGATTACATAATGTAAATATAAGTTTAAAAAAAATGTAAGTATACAAAAATTAAAGTTTAAATCATTTTCTTTCCAACGGTTTTTGTTTTATTGCATTGGACGATTTTTAGTGGGTGAAATATTCAATACAAAGTAGCGTTGTCATTGAGTAGTGTTAGACCAAAGCCTAGCGCTTTGACTGCTCAATAGGGTTAAAAGCCCTCTACCAAAACCAAAATTGTCTCTAGTTTACGTTGAATTTGCAATATGTTTTACTCATTACAAAAAAGTGTTAATACTATTTTCTTTCTCCTAATTTGTTCAGGTTGATTTAATTAATAGTAAAACATTTTTTTATATTACTAATGAGCTAATGAGGTTTTATAAAGCGTTATTAAAACAAAATATAATATATTAATATATATGTAGTTCGAATTACAAACAAATAAATGTTTCAACTTTAGAGAAATATTATACTCAATTTGTATTAATATTTCTGCACGATTACACCAACAGGAGGTGAGGGGGCTAAATCTAATTTTGCTTTTACAAATTTAATTACGTTAGGGCCTATTACGTAATTTTTACAAGATGAAATTCAGAAGTGGTTTTGCAAAATAATAAAAGACACATCAATTTCAAATCACGTATTTCAAGTTTATTTTACATTATACAGTTTAAACAATTACGTCCATCTATGTTGAGTTTGAAAACACTTTTCTTTAAAACACACTAAGTTACACTATTATAGGCTACTGCGTTTAAAACTTTAACAACAAAAGTACAGTAAAGTACTTTTACTCAGAACGAATCGCACTGAAGAGTTGTGCTGCAGCACAAGAACAGTGAAAACGTGGTGATGGTGAAACGCAAACAACAATAAGACTGAACTGAACGAATGACAAATCAGACAACTGTGATTTCTCGCTATTCTCGGTGTTAGCCGAAGGCACAAAGTTATTGATTCGCCGCCGAACGGAGTCAAGGATGCACGAAGCAGTGGCCGCATCTCTCTCTCACAAACACGTCAGTGTACAGGCGTACATTTAGTTTGAGTCAAACGAATAACTTGGCATTAGCTCATTCATGACTACATCTATGTCAGACGCTCATACGCATCCTGTTGTAAAACTGGAATGGAGTTTTAGTTTTGTTCTAAAACATAGTAAACTGTAATATTATTTCCCAAATTCCAGTTTTTTTTGCCGTTTTGCCGCTCTTAAAAATTTGCCGCTATGGGCACGGGCCCACTTTGCCCCATGCTAAATCCGGCCCTGACCGTAAAGAACAACAGAAAATACAATATAAATGCCTAATTAAAATGGAATTTCATCAACATTGCCAAATCGAACAACATCAGTAGGTTATTGTACTAAATTGGGTGTGTATGGCAACAGAAATTCAAGAATAATAATTACCTACATTCAACATTTAACAGTAGAATGTAAAACAACGTCGTTGTCTGTAAACTGTTCGTTTCTACACAAAAGAGAACAAGACAAATCCGGCAACGCTGAGAAAAACATGTCAGCAATGTAAATTCCCATAAGGAACACTTGATTTTAAAGTTTTTAATATTGTACGTGTTGAAAATGGTTAAATATTGCTTTCCCGTCATCAGTGAAGTGTATAAATACTATATTTATAAAGAAAAAAGTTAAGGTTTGTGTATTTATAGTAGTATTGATTGACCCGCTATTGTAAACTAAGTTAATACCTAATAAACATAACTTTTCATTAACTTGTTCTATTAATGTTTTTTGTTCCTTTTATTTGTGGTTCGGGGTTTCATTCAATCAGTGTGAATTCGTCTCCACAGTCCTCTTAAACCTTTGTAATTTAATACTATTAAATAAATCATTTAAGAATAATGGAAATCTCCTACTTAATTTAGACTGAATAACTCAATTTTACAGTAAAATCTGAACTAGGGCTATACAAAATTTACCCAACAATAATCGTTCCTCGTTTTCTAGTTGAAGTTTTCCAGCATTTCCTATTAATTCTTGCAGTTTATCTGCAGTTAATTGTAAATTTTCTGTTGACGTACCGGATTTCCACAAAAATAAAACTTTTTGCCCCTTAGATAAAGGAATATTACTCATGATGCTGCAATAACCAGACAGTAAGTCACAACGAATAACCTACAAAAGTAATTCAACAAAGACAATTTATTTTCAGTGTTTTCATTTGAGATTTAACAATAAATGAAAGATTTGGAAAACATCACTCCACAGATTAAGATATTTTATCCTTGGTTGCGATTTAGGAGGTGTTTAGTAATAACGTGATCTTAAATACATTTATAAAATACATATTATAACATTTACTAAAAATACTTCACTACCTAAATAATGCCAATTTTATTACAGTATACATTATATTAATGATAAATGATATTAAATAGATGATTAATTATTGTGGCTCATAGACGTAAACGCAAAACTAACAACTTGATGTTTAAAATGATTTTATTAGTTTAATTAGTAATCATAATAGTAGGCTAATTTATTTATTTTGTGTCCCACAAGTAAGGAAACAAATAAAAGTATAAATCCGTTTTAAAAACATCTATTGATCATAATAATTATTATTTAATAAGTTGAAGTACATTATAAAATGTATTTGTCAGTTTTGTGACCGATGTTCAGATCTTATGATCTTATTATGCTTTTAGTTCGTTCTTCGTTGTATAGGTTTTTAGCTACATGATATAAACTTTAAAACTTTATATATTTTCTTACGTCTGATGTGTGAAATATAAAACGTTTTTGATAAGAATTTAAGAATCTGTTTCATAGTGATTATAATATAATATAATATGCTGCTTAAAATAATTGTTTAGCTACTGTATTTATTTTCTCTTCGAAATATTAATTCAATATAGGTAGCAGCAGCAGCTGTATTTCGTTCGACTCCATTTGTGCCTTTCCCGCCAATTCTAAGTTGTTTTGCAATGGTATTGCTTATTTGGCCATTCCATTCCTTACTCCTTAGTTATTGAAATTATTTGATTTAGATGTGTAGTTGCTCATCTTTGTTAAAATTATTAAAATAAGTTATCTTATAGTTTTACTGTTGTGTGTGTTTATTTAATCTGATAAAGCAAATTTTGTATCTAAAAGATTGCTTGTAAAATAGTCCATATAAACAATGATTTAATGACAAGACTGGTTCTATGTAAGAGGTTATCTTTCTCAACTAGTTTTAGTTCTTTGTAGTTTTAATAAACTTTGGTAATTAAAATATTATTTATAATATAATATTTTAAAATCTACTTTTATAAGTAACATCAAGGCGTAACTTTACTATTCGACTCTAGCCTAGTATTTTTGCAGACAATTGTTTTACATTCTATTGTTAAATTTGTTGAATACAAGTAAATGGGTTAGGTTGGAACCTTTTAGGAATTTTTTTTTTCCTTTTTGAGATAGTCTCCGGATCACTGAATTTTATAAATACCTTATATTCCGTCTAGTGATCCACTTGTAGTAATTTCTCACTACCGCGGTTTCAAATGCATTCACCTTCAGGCGTATCACTCTTACGAGATCGTTGAAACATTAAAACAATTGTTAACACAACACATACAATAATATAAAATTTGTTGGCGATCTCGTAAGAGTGATACGCCTGAAGATGAATGCATGAGCATTTGAAACCGCGGTAGTGAGAAATTACTACAAGTGGATCACTAGATGGAATATAAGGTATTTATATTTTTTTTATTATTATTTTTGCATTTCTGTTGCCATAGGTTAGCCTAGAGTCGAATAGCCTAGTAAAGTTGTGCCAAAATCAATGAGCTTTAGAGTTAGCCTATTGATTTTAATTAATTCATGTTTGTGTCTTGCAAAATGCAAACCTAAATAGACTAGGCCTAGGTAGTGCATAAATAAGTTACAGTAATGAAAGTTTTGTTTTTAAATTAGCAACAAAGTACCTATTCCTTATGATATTGGTTGAGATTTTCGCAAAATTTCAGTATAACCTTCTTACTGTATGCAACAGATTTTTACAACCTATGCATAGAAACACAAAAAAGCCTTAATTCTATGTCACAAAATGTCTTACGGTAATGTTATTAAAATCCACACGCTAAATGAAAAAGCTGTATACTATATAGGCCTAATACATATATTAATAACATTTAAAACAAATTATCTACCATACTTCTTACTGGATATTTAATATTTAGATGTAAATTTACTCCCCCCCCCACTGATATCTTTGTAGAGGACGACTTTTTTTTTAGAGAAGTACTGTAAGAAGCGATTTTTTAGGACACCTCTGCCGCAAAATTGCATCTTATAAACTTTTACCCCAAATTTACTATAGACACAACACTAAAAAAACTGACATTCACATTATTTGTAGGCAGTCGTCATTATGTTGAATTAATCTTTATGCAGATCAGGTTTAATAATTAACTTTGAGGCTTTTATTTTGTAAAGTCAACATTTATTTTTCACTCACACCAAAAACATGAGTCTCAAATCGTTGTATCACTTATACTGAAACCATTTTACGAACAAAAATTGATAATAAAGTTGTTGTCGCAAGCAGACATCACTATATTATTTATCAATAGTGTTCACTCTACTTTGGTACTCTGCTCTGAAACCAGTTAAAAAATGCCCCATATATTTGTAGTTAATAATGATTGGGTAATTGTTTATTTTGACTGCCCCAGCCCCAATAGTGTTCAAACTTCTGTGACGTCTTATGTGGGTAGTGAACATGAATAAACAAGCAATATTAGACCTCGCTCATGCAAGAATAATAAAAAACCCTAAAAAGTTAGAACCTATAGTATTTAGTCACAGTATGTTTACCTGTACCGGTATTCAACATTTTTTACATTGTTAATTATGTTGAATACAGGTAAACATACCTACTGTGACTAAATACTATAAGTTAGAACCTTTTAGGTTTTTTTTTTATTATTTTTGCATGAGCGAGGTCTAATATTGCTTGTTTATTCATGTTCACTACCCATATAAGACTGACAGAATGTTGAATACAGGTAAACATACGGTGACTAAATACTATAGGTTAGCACCTTTTAGGTTTTTTTTTATTCTTGCATGAGCGGGGTTTAATATTGCTTGTTCATTCATGTCACTACCCCATAAGATGTCACAGAAGTTTGGACACTATTGGGGCTGGGGCAGTCAAAGTAAACAATTACCGATGATTGTGCATCCTTATAGAATCAAATTGCTGAAACAAAACCATTCATATGATGGCAAACCATGTTTAAGAGTTAAGTACATGAAAATTTGGGTTTAATTGATGAATGAGTAGACAAATTTCATGTGTTTATATTTTGTACCCTGCATTGTTTTATTTCTTTAATTTAATTACTAGGCATATGTAGTAACCTAAGAAGAAAAATTTGTTTTTTATAAGAATCCCCTCTGGTTCTAAGTCTGGTAAAGACCATATATTATGTTTGAAGCGTAGTTGAAATACTAAAATGTTAATTTGAAGGCAACGATGGCTCATCGCAGCTTTCGCCTTAAAATATATAACATTTAGCATTTTATATCTAATTTATAATAATATATCATTTTCTTTTTTATTTTAGGTGAAAATGAAAACTATTGCACAGTATTTTACATCTCCTAACTTGCATAAAGAATCGTCTACTGAGAAGGCTATAAATAGAAACAAAAAACAGGCTTCGGTTAAGGTTTTATTTGAAAAAACTAATTGTAGTGAAAAAAATAAATCTGTTGTCAAGTGCAATGATGAAGTTGAACCAACCAAACAAAAAAGTGTCAAGTCTCGCAAAAAACTTAAATTTGATTCGGAAAAATCTAATAAAAATGTTGAAGTCTCCAATCATTCGGACAATAGTTCAAACAAATTTCAAAAAAGAAAAACTCAGAAAGATGTTTATGTAAACTCAAAAGTCCGTAAAAATGTGAATTCATTTAATTCAGAATTGAAAATAAAAGATTGTAAACAGAATGAGGACCCTGATTGTTGTAATAAGGTTAACACAATCAAAATTTCAAAAAGTGTAAAAAGAAAAACAAATGATGAATTAAGTTTTCCTGCTAAGAAGAGAAAATCTGAAAATATTCAAATTACTACAGATAGGCCTAGTACAAATAGCGAAGAAAGTGAAATTAAAAAAAGTAAACGTAAAAGTCTTATAGAAATTAAAACTACAGTTGAGGATAAGTCTAGTTCTGAGATTATTAAAAAAAAGGACGAATGTGATGTTAGTTCTAAAAGAAAGAAGAGAAAAAATAGTTTGCAAAATAAACTCTCTAAGAAAACAGTTGAAAATGCAATTGCTCCAGATTGTCTTTTAAGCAAAACTAGCACTATTGAAGATAATCATAAAAATGTTAAAGAAAAGGGTTCAAAAAAGAAAAATGTAAAAGACAAAGTTATTGAAACTAGGCCTACTTCAGATACTGAATTGGATAGTACTATTGAAATATGTTGTACAAAAGTAACTAACAAAAAGAATCAAAGTGTCTTATTGGTTAAAGATTGCAAATCAGATCTGTCAAATCAAAATGTAGACAATACAAATGTGTCTCCTACGGAAAAAACATACAATACAAGTTTGTTCAGTTATTTTAGTAAAGTTGATAAAGAAACAGCAATGGCACCAAAGGATTCTATAAAAATTAAAGTTAAAGCATTAATACATTCACCGCCTAAAAAAGAACCAAAAACTTTAAGTTGTAGAAAAAGTGTAGATAGATTATCATTCAAAGGCAAATGTAGTGGGACCAAATCAAAAGCTCAGTTAAAGTCATCAGACAAGATAGATGTTCTTAGTTCAGAAGTAATAGAAGTACCGGATGAAAGTAATTCCAGTAATGTTATCGATGTGTCAAGTGAGTTAATTGTAAATGACAATAAAGTGACTCCAATGAAAAAATCCAGTGGAATCGGGAATTATTTTAAAGTTGATAGTGTTCCTAAAACTCATAACTGCAAAACTAATGTAGAAGAAAGTACACCAACAACTCCTGTATCTGCATGGACCATGCGAATCCGGCTTTCTCCACATGTTCCTGGTAAGTTAAAATTTTTGAAAATATGTTATAATTAAAAAGTTTTTTAGCCCTAAGTTACCTACAACTGAAGAATCAATTGCCATTTAATTAATCTACAGTCTTTGGTTTCGAAACTATAAAGCTAATTTAGAGGAGGTTAGGAGTGATTCATGGGATAAATAACAAGTATTGGAGTACGTTAGTGTAAATGAATTAATTTCCCTTGTGATTTGGAAAATATTGTAGTATTACATGTTCGCTAAAATGAGCCATGAATACAAAGTTTAGGCCTACTTTTCTTAAATTTTATGTCATCTAGCAAATTCTTAATTTCAGCAAATCTGGATAAATATTTTTTTATTTTATTATATTTATTCATATGTTACACTGTATATATAAATAAAAACACAACTTAAAATCTCACTTAGGTTATACTCATGAAAAATAGGCCTATAAAAAATATAGCCTAATGCATCAAAAACAAAAGAAGAGTTTTTTTTACATACTGATAACATAACTATACTTACTTTAAATTACTTACTTACATAAATTGGTAAAAATTTACTTTAACTTGTCAATCGATTTCTAAGGGAATTTGATATAACATGAAAGAACACACTTAAGTGATAGTAGAAACAACAAAAATTTGCCCGGCAAATAATATTTGTAGGAGTTATGAAAGAAATAAAACTTGAAATTGTATAGGTTAAGTTTCGACTTTTCCGCGATATTTGACGTAATTATAACAAAATAAATCACTTCACATACACCAAACATGTAAGAATTAAATAAACTAAACAATATGAACCCCAAAAGTATCCACGAAGCAAGAAAATGTGAAAATAATGTAACAAACATAATTATGTAAACAAATGCATCAAACAATAGGAAGTACCGTTTAACTGCGTATTTAAAATGGAAATTAATCAACGTTGCCAAATCGAACAATAGGTTATTGTACAAATTAAGGTGTGTATAAATCAAGGTAACTAGATAGTAAAGGTTGCCTCATTTGAGAAATAATATTTCGTCGTAGTATCACTTTATAGAATTAGAATTAAAAAAAAACTAGAGGACTTACCTAAACTGTTTAGTCACAGTATTTTTCCGATAACAGTATGATTATAATATTTGTATAATTAATTATAATATTTCGTCGTATTATCACTTTATATAATTAGAATAAAAAAAAAACTAGAGAACTTACCTAAACTGTTTAGTCACAGTATTTTTCCGATAACAGTATGATTATAATATTTGTATAGTTATAATATTTCGTCGTATTATCACTTTATATAATTAGAATAAAAAAAAAACTAGAGGACTTACCTAAACTGTTTAGTCACAGTATTTTTCCGATAACAGTATGATTATAATATTTGTATAATTATAATATTTCGTCGTATTATCACATTATTTATAATTCGAATGAGTTGCCTAAACTGTTCGTTTCAAAACAACAAGAACAATCCGGCAACGCTGGTAGATCGGTGAGAAAAACATGTCGGCACTTTACAATGTAATTCTCCATAAGGAACTTTTTATTTGAAAGTTTTTAATGTTTTTAATGTTGTACGTGTTGAAGATGGTTAAATATTGGTTTCCCGGCATCAGTGAAGTGTATAAATACCATATTCATTAAGAAAAAAGTTCAGGTTTGTGTGTTTATAGTAGTTTTGATTGACAAGTTAAAGTAAACAAATACCCATAAATTATACATACAAAATATACAGATACAATTTACAACAATACAATTATCAGTGTAACATTGAACAAATTTAGGGGTCTCCTAGGCTTACGCCAGTTTGAGACTTCCATAAAAGAAAAACAAAAACAATATTGAAATGGAGAGTTCGGCAGGTGCCCTAACCCAACCACAAGAAAATTAAATATATACATAACATAGAAAATAAAAAATCAATCAACCTGCAAGGCATTACATAAAATATATAGGCCTATTATTGCATAATGTCGAATAAAGGTTCAATATCATCTGATGAAAACAGCCAGGACTTTAAATTTCTTAACACTACCCTATAAGACATTTTTTAAATAGTAATTTTTAGTAATTTTAATGTTATAAAAACGAGCGGCACTATAGGTAAAAAATTGACGGTACAGAGTTAAATTTGGTTTAGGTACAAGTACAGATACAATACCAGAGTTCCTGAGATTGTATGCAGTACCTATCTCGCATGTTATTTACAACAACAGAATTTTGTTGGCAAAATATTTTTAAAACTTTATATACGTAAAGATGACGTAACGGAAGGATTTTGGAAGCCAAAAATAGTGGCCAAGAGTGATCAAATCTAGATTTCCTCAAAATTACTCGGATAATACTCTTCTGAAGACCAATTAGTGGCTTGAGTATGGTAAGATAAGTACCTCCCCAAACGCTAAGCCCATACCCTAGACGCGAAGACACTAGTGCATGATACACATATATACTAGTACTCTCTCAGGGCAGACATTTCTCAACAGGTAAAATTTACGTAAGATTAAAAACATTTCCCTCTTAAGTTTCTTTATATGCCCCTCCCATGAAAGTTTTGAATTAATTACAAGCCCAAGATATTTTATTTCTTCAACCTGTTCAAGTATTCTACATTTACACTTAATAAAATTATTACAATTTAGTTCATGATAAAAAATGTTTTCATTAAAAATCCAAGGTTTTTTCGGGCCAAACAGAATATATTTTGTTTTTTCACTAATAGTAAATAAAGTAAAGTTTATGCTTCAAATATGTTTACTCTATAAAAATAAGTGTCCTCTAATCAGAAATTCTTTTTGGCAGTTTTGATAACAGAAAACAGTTTTGACTTGTACACAGTAGTAATTGTTTACTATTACTTTGTCAGAAGCAAATCTTCCCATATTGAGATATGTTTCGTATTTATGTATTCTAACAATAAATTAACAAGATTGAAGGACCAGAAAAAGAAATTCACCCTAAAAATAAATTTTAAAAATGGCCTGAAATTTAACGTCGAAACACTGATTCGTTTAAATAAAACTACGATATCACTGTTGACACACTTTATTTTTTCTCAAATCACATACAATGCTATAAATCCAAACAGTCACAACTATATTTTCTAACTTTTTTATTACAACCAAGAACATTATTTTTTTTTGTTTTCATATCACCATAGTAACGAAATGAATAACCATAAAATAGACATTAATAATGGTAGACTGATATCATATGTTTAACCTATGGATCTATCTGGCATTTTCTAGGCTAGGCTAACATGAACTTATATAAGATAATAGAAAAAAGAAAACAAACAAAAAGATAAACATAGGCCTAAATTTTAATTAGAGTTTCAATTGCGAACAGGTTATTTTTTCTTTTAATTACATTTCAATAACCCCTGCATGTACTGCATCAACACTCCCCCCCATAACCTTGCGACACATTGAAACTCTTCACAAACCTTCCGGTCCGAAGGACCATACTACAACCTAACATACAGCGACAAAAATTATAAAAATACATTATCTTCTTATTTTCTGGGCCGGAGATTGTATCCATGTCCCTGCTCTTCCTCCGTTTCTGGGCTGTCTGAAGCGTCGCTTCCAGTCCCGGAAAGATTCACCGTTCGGAGTGGTTGTTCCAGTGGTTTTAGCTCAGCAGCGTGCACCTTGACTGGAGGATTGGTCTTCAGCTCGTAAATGCCCTCTCCAAGTTTTCTTGCGACAGTGTAAGGCCCCAACCATTTGGGTGCCAGACCTGCATGGAAACCTTTGGCCTTGTTGCTGAGTACGTGGTTTCGTCTCATTACCAGTTGACTGGGTTGTAGCTCTTTTTCTTCTTTGACATTTATAGCTTCAGCCTGTCTCAGTGTGCGTTCCGCTGCTTTTGTCTGCATTTGCCGACCCTGTTGTTGTTGGGCGGAATACCACTGTTCCACTGTTTGCTGGTTGTTGTTAGTCGTAGCCGGTAGACTCCAATCACCAATGCGACGTATCGGTCGACCCAAGAAAAGTTCTGCTGGTGAATAGCCGGTGACGCGATTGGTTCTCTGTCGCAAGGCGAGTAATGACTGGGGTAGATGTTCGTCCTACTTCTTGTGTGGTTTGTCGACTAGAAGAACTCGTAGCATTCTCTTCAGTTCTTGATTTCGTCGTTCAGTAGGGTTGGCTTGAGGGTGGTAGATTGGAGTTGTCCAATGTTCGATATTCCATTGGTATAACGTTTGCTTCCAGAGTCGAGAAGTGAATTGACTGCCATTATCGGAGAGCAGACACCTAGGATACCCATATCGACTGAAGACTTCTGTACGCAGGAGATGTAATATGCGACTTGATGTGGCTTCTGGTATGGCGAAGGCTTCTACCCATCTGGTGAATAAATCGGTGACAACCAAGATGTTAGTTTTACCCCGAGATGTGCGGAGGTATGGACCCATGATGTCGATGGCAAGTACCTCCCATGGTTGATGGGGCTGTCGACCACGTGACGTTGTATTCGGTTTCTGATTGGTTGCCTTAGTGCGAGCGCAGATGGAGCACGATCTAACATATGCTGCGATGTCTTTCTTCATAGCCACCCAGAAAAATTGCTGACGGATCGAATGGTATGTTTCTTCTCGGCCGGGGTGTACTGCTTCCGTGTTGTCATGGTACTTTTGGAGCACTGAGTTGACGTAAGCTTTTGGAAGGACTGTAACTGGTGACTGGTTAGCGAACTTTGACATGTAGACAAGAATACCATCTTGTAGCCGTAAGTTCTTGTAACACACCTTAAAACTTCTTGGAACACCCAATCTGTCGTCGCTTCGACTTCTAATCCAATCAATCATCTTCTTACAGACTTCATCTTCTTCTTGCCATTTTTTAATTAACTCTTTGCCGAACCCGTTGTCCAAAGCCATGAGAACTGGAGGTTGTTCAGTTGTTTTCAGTGGTGTGGGTACTTCCCTCTCTGGTAATGTCTCTGCTTGTCTAGACTCGTCGGAGGGGTTGCGTGAGAGACTATCTGCTGCCTGATTGGACGTTCCAGAGACATGTATCACTTCAAAATCGAATTCAGCCAATAACAACGCCCATCGCATTAACTTTGACTTAGTTCCAGATACTGAGTTTAACCAACGAAGCGCCGAATTGTCTGTATATAATTTAAATTTTCTTCCTTCTAGATGGCCCCGAAACTTTCCAACAGCCCATACTACTGCTAATGCTTCTTTCTCGGCTGTACAATAATTTTTCTCGGCAGGTTGAATTTTTCTGCTGGCGTATTCTATGATGTCTCTGCCCCCTTGTTTGTTTTCTTGGAATAAAACTGCACCTAACCCTAAATCGCTGGCGTCAGTTTGCAGGCACAACATTCTTGACGGATCTGGATGCGCTAGTCTAGGTGCGTCGCATATGGTACTCTTTAAATCTTGGAATGCTTTTTCTTCTTTTCCAGTCCATTTGAACGGTTTCTTTTCATGCAGTAGATCTGTTAATGGAGCGGCTCTTATCTCAAATTGGGGAACAAAACTACTATACCAACCACAGGTACCAAGGAATTGGCGAACTTGTCGTTTTGTTCGAGGTCGTTCCATTTCGGCTATGGCTTTATTCTTTTCTGGTTGTCTCTCTAATCCTTCCGGTGTCAAAACATGGCCAAGGTACTCTACTCTCGAGGACGCAAAATTGCATTTCTTAAGCTGACAAGTTAATCCATGTATTTTAAGCCTTTCTAAAACTTTTGCTAGATGTACAAGATGTGCATTAAAATCCTTGCTATAAATCAAAATATCATCTAAGTATACCTGACAAAATTCACCGGTGTATCCAGACAAAACTTCCTCCATAAGATGCGTAAAAGTTGCTGGAGCATTCTTTAACCCGAAAGGCATCACTCTGAAATGGTATAAACCTCTGGGTGTTGTGAAGGCGGTGAGTGGTCTCGACGTCTCTTCAACTTCCACTTGCCAATAACCCGAGTTCAAATCTATCGTGGTGAAGATGGTAGCACCATTCACTCTCTTCAATATAGCCTTTAAGTCGGGCATTGGATAGGCGTCGTTCACAGTCTTGTTGTTTAATTTTCGATAGTCGACGCAGAGTCGATAATCGCCGTTCTTTTTCTTCGGTAGAACAATGGGTGATGCCCAGCCAGATTGAGATGGTTCAATTAATCCTTGTTCCTCCATTTCTTGAATTTTCTTAATCACAAAATTTCGTTTGTCTGCATTCATCGGATACGATTTCTGTTTGATAGGTTCATAATCCTTACACACTATTTTATGTTTCACTGTATTAGTATAACCAATTTTCTCTGTTATAACTTCTGGGTATTGATTCAATAAATTTTTAAGTTGGCATACCTGCTGGTTGTTAAGTGGTCCGATGTTTAATTTTCCTTCGATTTCCGTACCTTCCTCTTTGTCTCTATTCATTGACAGATTTCCGTTACACCAAGCCACTCTTTTCCTATGGTCTACTCCCATAAATATCTCATTTCCTGTATAGTCAATGATTACATGATATTTTTCCAAGAAATCATGTCCTAGTATCACATCCGGCATTAACTTATCGATAACTAACACATCTATTTCTATGTCCATACTGGCACACTTCCCTCTCAAGATAGTCTGTCCAACAACCTTATAACTAATGCCTTCTACTGCGCCATTGACTATGTGATTTCTACTTTCTTTCGGCTTCGGAAGACCATTTATTATGCGATTACTAACAAATGAACCACTAGCTTGTGTGTCTAAGATACAGGTGTATGTCACGTCCTTGATTACTAATTGGATAGCTGGGCGGCAGTGATCCTGAATGCTTAGAATTTGTCCTATGCAGTCCTCGCCCAGCCATCTCTCACTTTCGTTATTCTTCTTATCTTGAATAAATTTATGTTTGTGCTGGGGTACCTCTAAGCACCCAGGACCAGCCCTCCCCAGCTTAGACAGGTCCCATTTTAGTTTTCCCTCTGAGGACACTTATCTCGTAAATGCCCTATTTTATTACAATTATAACATTTACGGTCCCTTTCTTCATTCCTCCCTATCCTATGTTCTTCTTCTAATTTTCGAATTATACTCCGTAAGTCATTAAATGTCTTCGGTTGGGCCACGTTAACTAAATGACGAATCTTACCTCCTAACAGATCAATTATATATGCCAGGGCATCATCGCCATTACTGTCAGGGTGTAATCGTCGGTACAATTGCAATTTCTGAATAATGAATGCGCCTGCCCGCATTCCGGTAGGTTGGGTCTCGGTTAAAAATTTTTTATTGGCTGCGGCCTGAATCTCCACTGAATTAAATCGAGATGTAAATTCTTCTTTAAAAGACTCCCAATCCAAATTTAGACCCCGTAAATTATTCCACCAGGTAGCTGCCGGTGCCCTAAGTTGTTGAGTGAGAATATGGACAAATATTTCGTTAGGTAGATTAGAACGTTTTAGTAAAGCTGTTGAGTTGTTTAGAAACAATTCTGGATCCTCCTCTAATCTACCATGATATTCTGGCAGACTTTCTCTTATGACCCTGGGATCCACAGAGACATTTGACCCAGTGTTAATAGCTACCGGATTAGCCCTTAAAATACTCTCTATCTGTAATTTCAAATCAGCTTCTTTCACACCTAACCTTCCTTCAATCTTATCTACTCTTCCTTTAACATCTTTAATATTACTTGAGGCTTCCCTTAAACTAGACTCTACCTTATCTTCTACAGCCTGGACCCTTCCAGAAACAGTTTCCAGGCCTTCTTCTAAATCGGAAACTTTTCTATTAATTGCTCCTAAATTTTCCTCTATAGTGGCCCTAACCTGGCTGCTAATTTCGTCTTTTAAATTCTTATTTTGCTCTTTAACATTCGAAATTTCATTTTTCAATTCCTTATTTTGTTCTGTAATTCGACTATTTTGTTCTCTAATTTCTTCTAAAAGTCTTAACAGAGCCAAATTCTCACTTACCGATTTAGTATCAAATTTTTCCGTATCCGGGTTTTTTCCTTCTTCTATCAATGCTTCTCTTAGACGTAAATACAGATCATTTTTAGTTCCAGCCTCTTCCAAACCCCTTTTCTTTAATTCCTCACATAATTCACCTTTCTTCAGCTCTCCTAGGCTCTTCATGTTGTTTTCTTTTAATCCTGTGTAGTGTATTGTAGAATCGAACGAATAAGGTAAATTTATCATTCGTGTTTGGTTAATATGATAGTTATTTTAACTTATATAAAATAAGATTTCCCTATTTTTCAATTAAAAATAGTGTAACATAACATGTTATTGACATGAAACGTTGCATCGTCGTATCTTATTGATTAAGTAAAATTGAGGTTATGAAAGTAGGTTCGGAACGTAATGTTTAAAAACTGCAGTAAGATTCATACAGATTATAATATACGTTTTGGAATATCTTTTAGAAAGTAGCGTAGTACGTTGAAATAAAAATCCTGTCACGGTCGCCAATTTAACGTCGAAACACTGATTCGTTTAAATAAAACTACGATATCACTGTTGACACACTTTATTTTTTCTCAAATCACATACAATGCTATAAATCCAAACAGTCACAACTATATTTTCTAACTTTTTTATTACAACCAAGAACATAATTTTTTTTTTTGTTTTCATATCACCATAGTAACGAAATGAATAACCATAAAATAGACATTAATAATGGTAGACTGATATCATATGTTTAACCTATGGATCTATCTGGCATTTTCTAGGCTAGGCTAACATGAACTTATATAAGATAATAGAAAAAAGAAAACAAACAAAAAGATAAACATAGGCCTAAATTTTAATTAGAGTTTCAATTGCGAACAGGTTATTTTTTCTTTTAATTACATTTCAATAACCCTTGCATGTACTGCATCAAATTCTAACTTATAGTCTCTAGTCCCAGTATGTTTCAAGCAAACCTTTCCGTATTGAGATATGCTATCGCTAATGGACTGCAATCAACAAATAAACATGTTTGAAGAGCCGGAAAGGTAAACAAGATAAGGTAAGTTAAGTTGGGTCAACAAGCAGGTTTGTTAAAAGTGCAGGTCAGAGGCGGACGGTTGTAACCAGTTATTATGGTGTCGTGTAGTACAGTCTGAACTAATTGGGACCGAACACTGTTCGGTTTAACGGGAATTCGGAATAGGCGGATTTTATGAATAACATCAACGTATTGACTTGTTAATGCGTAAATTAAGTGCGGGGACTTCTGCTAGTGCCAGTTCTATACAGCGTTGAACGGCTGGGAAGCAAGCGAGGAGGTGAACGCTCAACTAAACTCATATCTCACATATATGCGGCAAATGCGCTTGACCTCGCCTTAGTGTACATTTACACTATCCGTTTTTTCCGTTTCGTTACGATTCCGTTTTCTTCTAAGAAGGGAAGGGATAGGTTGTTTGAACTGTCCGTTTCGTCATCCCGCAGTCTCTCCGTTAGTACCGTATCGTCTTGAAAAAAGATCGAGAACAAAATAAAATTCCTTCAAGATAACGAAAATGGAGGAGAAAAACGGATTAATGCAACCGGCAGGTGGCAACAACACTACTAGTTCCTAGCTGGTGTATCTAATCATGTTCCTTCTTTCTTTCCGGTTCCTTTTCACCTGACTCGTGTTGCGATAGCTTCCTTCCCGCAAAACGAATGGAAAACGTGAAGGAAACAAAACCGGACAATTCCAACATTCCTATTGGAATTAATGTGTTGTCAATGTCCTTTAACCAAAACGCAACACAAAGGAAGGGAAAAACTTATGGTGGAAACTTACACCATCAAACAACACGCTTCATCAACACCAAATGATGTTATGGTGTTCAACACCGTTCATGCGGCGATGGCGGAATATTGCATCCTCAAGTCGAATCAGTGCTTTTCGTCAGAAAAAATTCACTGACTTTACTTCTTAAGTGAGTGTAATTAGTTATTTGTTGTGTTTAGCAGTGATTAAAAATGATTCTACAGAATTGTATAAATGGAGCCTACTTTCATTCCAATTTGGTTTCAGGCGTTTTCATCAAGCTTAGGCTCTATGTATGTCTCTATTTAACTTCTTTGTATAACAATATAAATGTTCGATTTTCATGAACGTCTTTTTAATTTCTCCTGTTTTTAAGTTAAAGTTGGAATTTTTCTGAACTCTGGAATAGGCGGATTTTTGGAATAGCGGGACAATACTATAGTTAAAATCCATTTTTGTGCGATAACTGTAGTCTTAAGTTAACACAGTTTATTGTTAGCGGAAGTAATATGTATGCCTTGAGTAATACACAACTTATATATGTTTACAAATTGGCTACATACTGTGTCTAAAGACTACATAACGGTTATATAAAACACATAGGTAAGTACATCTGAAATTAAAAATATACAGAAAACCTACCACTACTGATATAGTAATTCATGCTGACTCATATCATCCGTGGTCACAAAAAATGGCCGCTTTTAATTCATTTATACACCGTTTGGTTGCCATACCGATGGACGAACCACACTATCTTGAAGAATTGCAAACCATCAAGCACATTGCAAACATGAATGGATATAGCTCAACAATAGTCGATAGATTAATTCCAAAGCACTTAAACAATAACAAAAATAGAGAAATTAAAATTTGTATCTGCTGAGTACACGAACATACTACCAACTATTTAAAAAACGTATTCAAGAAGCTTAATGTAACTGTATCATTCACAGCTCACAACAATATAAAGAAACTATTGCAACCGAAATACAGAAAAAAAACATTGTCAACTGTTTCTACAAACTAACGTGCAGTTATTGTGATAAGTTTTATTTCGTCAAACTGGTAGAAAATTCAGGGACAGATTTGAGGAACACTTACCCAAAAATGATATCGCACACAATAAGTCAAAATATGCATTACATTTGATTGATAGTGGACATGTGTATGATAATGTATCGACTAATTTAATCCCTTTGCATTTATGCAACAAAGGTCGACTGATGAATGCGTTGGAGGAGTATGATATTTATAAGGCCAACTTGGAACATAATGATGCACTTCTAAACGAACAATTATCAAGTGTCGCTCGCCTCCAAAGCTAAATTTAAACCCTTTATGAAATTCGGTCAACTCGTACCTGCTCGTATGACCCTTGTTGTGAGGTTGATGCTATTGCAAGAATTGGAAATTGGTTTTTAATTTCCAGTTCTTAATTAAGAATTCATAATTTTTTATTTTGCTTGCTTTTTGTACACTAGCTCTGTTTTTAACTCCGAACCCGAGGTCGTTCCCTTTGGAGCTATATTTGTTATGAACATAAAATACTTTCGCCTTACCTGAATACTTATAATTAGAGCACTCGATGATATGAGGTACTCTATTAATTCTATAAATAATTTTAGCAACTTTTTCAAGAATAAAATAATTTATTGAACAAAACACAATGTGTAAAAGAACATATATTTTTACAATTACTTTTTACATCAATATTTACCATTGTGAGATGTGAGTTGTTTTTAGCCTAATTAAAATGATTTGAACTTTTTATAACTTTCCCCTGAATTTACTTTATTTCTTAATTTGTATTTATTTATTTAATTTTTTTAATTTCCCTAGGATTGAAAATAACTTGATAGGCCTAATTTGTTACTTAAGGAAAACAAGATGTTTTGGCTTCGGTCCTTTGTCCTGGATCCTTCTCCTGGTTGCATCGGAACTCTCCCAAGTTCTGCAAAGTTTCCAAATTTGAAAAGTAAAACGATTTTTACAGCCTGTTACTCTTTACCGGAGTTTTGTTTCGAAAAGCCTGCACCCCGATTTTCTTCAAGATTTACTTTCACTGGCTTATGTTGAAGATGCTCCAAGACCGCTCCTTTTGTGTGTATTCCAAGGTAGTCGTTCCCTCAGCTAGCCTATGGAAAGCCCTTCTTAGGATCTGTGAAGTACGTGGTGTCGGTACGGTATCTCAATCTCAACTACCTGGATAAATCTCTGACTTTAGGTTTTTCACCCCTCTCTTGGTCAAAAGATTTACTTCATTATAATTTGGCAAAACTCTATTTCGACGGTTTTAATTCTTTTGTTTATGTTTAAAATATTCCTTGATTTTTTTGTTACATCCTGTATTTTTTAAAATTTGTAAATTGGTGACGAATTGTTTTATATTGCATTGTTTCCATTTTCTATAATTAGTCCTACCCTAGACTTCCCGCGTAACATCTCTCTCTGTCTTGCTAAGCCGGCTTCTCGTTTATTGACTTTAGCTTTTTCTGTCTGTTCTTGAAATCTCTATGTTTCTGCTTTGGATTTCCAAAACCGCCATAACTCTTTCCTCCTTGGCCCAATTTTGGATTTGATGGTCTCATATTGTTCGTGACAACCTTCTGCTTACGTAGCTCATTGAATTGAAGTCATACTCCCATTATTCACCATGTTATCGACTCCGAAAGTTTTTGTTAAATTTTAAAATTCATTTTCCTGGAGTTTATAAAATTTTGATTTTTCTTCTATCCTCTTCATATTGTTCCCAAACGAACGAAACTGATTTCGGATCTTCTGCAGCTGTGTTGGTTCTCTAGATATCGTCTGTTTTCTGAAGCCTATTTTTTCGCTCCCGATTTTGAATTTTTGTTCCCCCCATTTTGACTTTTCTCACATCTCACACGATATTGCAATACCTTTAACTATTATCTAACATGTTATATATTTTAACATACAATTTTATCATTTTTTCCCCTTTTAGTTGATTTGAAAGTTTTCTGTTTTTATTATTTAATTACTCTGATTCTAATAATGACTTTTTGTCGAAACCTTTCATGATTATTCTCCCCTATTATTTTCTCTTATTTGAATTTCCTTTTAGTTTTAAAATTACAGAATGAAATTCTTAATTTAGTTTTAGTTTTTTGTCTAAGACTGACTTTAAAACACCCTTTTTCCTATTAAGTTATTATTATTTTTAAATTGAATTTAGCTAATTATTCCTATCTCAGGAGATAATATTATTATCTCAGGACTGTTAGGTCTCTATTAGGCCTATTTGGTTTTTAAAATTTATTTAAAACTTACAAGTATTATATTTTTGGTCTTACTTTTTGTTCTGTAATTTCTGAACTCTACTGTAATTACCCTAATGACTCTACTAAATTTCTTTTAATACCTTTCTAATTAGTTTTTTCTTCTTTTTCTAACTAACTAAAATTATTTACCAAATTTACAATTATAAAATTTAACATTGGTTTAGATTACCCTGGCAACAGATAGACGCGGACAAACTCTTGCAATCTTCGACAAGAATTTTCCTGTCCTATCTTGTCGCTTTAATTTAGCATTTTTCAGCTCTCTCCTGCTATTATTACAATTAATAAAAAATTTCCTAATTTCCTTAATAACTTTTAAAATATGCAAATTTCATCAAATACTTATTCTTTCTTTTAATTTTTTCTTGTTTTGCTGATTCTGATACATTCTTTCAAAATTTGAATTTATGAAAATGGTTTTCTTATGCTTTAATTAGCTAGTCTAATTAGCGCCTTACAACATGCTAATTACCCGTTGCAGTACGTAAACAATATTTCATTCCAATGTGCAGTGCGATGTTTTATGTTGTAATTTGTGTGTGTGTTCGTACTTCTTATTTTTGTTTGACGTGCTCACATGTGAGTTATTCCAACACCTGAAGATGAGAACCTGTTCTCGAAACACTTAGTGTAAACTACATAATAAGTTGTATGTCGGAAATCCAGGTATATGTTTATACAGGTATACTACATTTCGTTTCAAAAATTATATATATATGTTTCAACTCCAACGGCAGCATTTTACGTCCGATTTGGTACATACCTTGGTTTTCTAAGTGGTTCGGTTGAATTCAATAACCAAAAAATCCAACTACCGGAAGAATTTTTTTTGATCGGAAGTAATTTTTTTAGATTTTTCATACTAGAATGAAACTTTTTTGGGGTTTTATCTAAAAAAAAATAATGTAGGAGATTATTCTGCACATTTTGTTTATTTACAGCTCGTCCGGTTCCCCCAAAATCGATCAAAACATAAAATACCTTAAAAGTACTTGGATCAAATCCATGAGAGGGATTTTATCGTGGAACAGCTTCTGTTGCAAGGTCAACGGCTGGGATGCAATGCAAAACAAGTTTGTCTGCTGCCAGCGAAGCAAAGTAGTCCAAAATCCTAGGCCACAAACTTCGAGGTGCAAAGCGAGTTTTTTCACCTGCGAGCGGAAAGAAGCAGCGCATGAGTTGGGGTTGGAGTCTGAGGTGCAAATAAATTCTATTTATATATTTCGTAATCACAGGCAGCTAATCAACTTCTTCATGAGTAGGCCTAGATGAATTTCCCAAATAGTTGGTTAAAACCCTAAAACATATAAAGTAAATTTTCAACCCACATCAGCGGTTCAGCTGTCTGATCGAATTATTTATCATTGAAATTTTATAGTATATACCTTGATTTGATATCTAATAAACTTGGTAGTGATATTTTGTATTAAACTTTTGTTTTTTATGTACAACCTGAAATTTTAAGCAATTTCTATTTGAATGCAGAATAAATGATGAATAAATATATCTTGACACACTGAGTGGTGAGCTCCTTTAGGTTTACCATTGTTGAACTCCTGCTTTGTGTAAATCTGTGATTGTAGCACTTTGATCGCTGAATTCTGCATTGTTTTGTTAACTTTAGATATGACCGTATGTTTTTTTATAATATTTAACAAATAGGAAATTACATTTCAGTACCAGTAGCGACAAATATACCAATAGAAGATGATACATCTGATGTTAGCTGTGACAGCAAACTGTTGGAAGAAGAAATATCGGTTAAAAAACACAAAAATGAAGATGACATGTGTATTACTATTAAAGAAGAGATACCTTCTCCGTCAGGTAAAACTAAACTCAATTAAGTAACTGATTTTTTTATTTTATATGGTAATATTTATTTTTTGTCAAATTTATTGATAAAAATGATAATAATTTGTCCTGATTCATTTATTTAATTTCAGTAAAACCGCATTAATCTGGATTTGATAAGACCATACCGAGTCTTGGTTGCCAAAAATCAATTTTAACTGGATATAATAATAACAAATACATATAACTAACTATTCTTTTTGTTTAGAATTTCAACAAACTAAATACAGTACTTAAAAAAATATATCATTTGTAAAATCTCATTTTTTTTAAATATAAATTTTAAAATATGAACATAAACATACCAGTTAATTTTTCTATTATAATAATTCACTACATTTTGTTTTTTTGAACATATAAGAACAGGTGGCTTGTCCTAATTCAACAAATACTCAAAAATAAAAACATGGTTACATATAGTCAGGCTTAACTAACATAATTACTTTAATTACTTTTTAAAATTTAACTACAGTATTAACTCAATTACATTGCTTACTGAAAATTTGTTAACTGAGTGGTTCTATCAATAATGGTATCTTTTATTCTTTCTCTGAACTGTTTAATATTTAACTTTTTTAAGTCACTGGGTAGCGTGTTATACAATTTAAAACCAGAATATTGTGGATTTCTTTCAAATAAAGTTAGGTGGTGTTGGTGGTGGAAAGATTAAAATCATTAGCATTTCTGGTATTACAGCAATGTTCAAATTTAGATTTTTAGTTTAAATAGCAATCAAAGGTAAATGATAAGAAACGTAAAAATAAAATAATGCTCACACAAAAGTTATACGGTTCCAGTTTAAAATTTGTAAAATGCAAAAAATCCATTACATAAAGTAAAAACAACAGCACTAATCAAATAAAAATCACTTAAATTAGTAATCCATATTGTTTACTTCAATGGAGAAGCTCGCAGGCGCTTCAAGGAAAATTGAGATACTGTGTACTTGCTATACTGTATTATAGACAATAGTAAACACTGCAGGCTTATTGGATATGTTAGTACAGTACATTGTTATGGCAGAAGTTTAAATATGGTTTATTAGCTTTGCCAAATTACATGTGTTATTCTCTTAATAATTTGTATATTTAATGCACAATATCTAGAAGTTTATAACATACTTTCAACATGGTAGAAAAATACAGTTGGATCTCGGTAATCCGGCCCTATATGGGGATTAGTATATTCGGGATTACCGAAAATGTCGGATTAGTGGAAGTGTATTAAAAAATTAAGAAATTTAACAATAAACTACATTTTTATTGCTTACGAAAACTATGACAATAATCGTTTTAACTATGTACTGTATAATGAAATTTCGTTAATTATTATGAAAAATAAACTGTGATATGAAACAGAAAGGTTCAGTACAGTATGTATTTTAATCGATGAACAAAGTCACTAAATACGCAAAATGAAAATTTAATATCTACTGTACACTTTACATTTACTTACACAACAGCAAAATGGTTTGTAATGCTTTTCTGCTTCTTTGCATTAAAGCAAGTATTTTATACTTACACACTTCCTCAGCAAGGGATATTTAATTAAATTACAAGTGAAAAAACATAGACCAAGACCGGGAGTTGAACCCGGGACCTTCACGTTTCCCAATATGTCGGAAGCTGAAACTCCGTTTTCTTCCCCCCCGAGTTATTGCAGTTGCGTAGGCACAGAGCGCCGAGTCCTTGTTTACTGTGTGTGCGGCAGCCGTACTACTCACAACACGGCCTTCACTTAACTCACTTGCAACAATCACAATGTATTCAACTTCCCGTAGCAGACGCCGACGTACTGTACTGTTGTTGTGGAGACTCACATCTAGACATATTTTAGAAATTTCTAGAAATTTACTGACTAATCGGCGGAAACACAGCGCCGGAGTATAGAGACTGTACTGTATACGTATATTAATTCTACTTGGCTTATTATTTATGATAATTTTTACTAGAAAAAGAATGGAATTTTAATATACTAGCTGACCCGTGAGAATATTTCTCTAGTTAGGAGTACTTGATTTAATTCAGTTAATTAAGTTTATTTATTTACGTTGGTTTATAAATAACATTTTATAACACCTTTACGTTGATTTAATTTGATAGATTTCACTTGCATGTAGAATGTAAACCATCTAACTAACAGCTGTCATGTTAGTTAAACAAATTATTAATAGATTGCGCCTCTCATTAGGAATCATATGCTCTTTCATATGAAAGTTTTTTAAACAAAATTTGTATTAACAAAAACATTAATTTTAAGCTATTTGTCTATTTTTTGTCAATAGTGGGGAACATAAGCTTTAAAATGATGTTTGAATCATAAATTTTGAATTTTGATGAAGAATTAAGGGAGATATGCCGTTGCCACAAAAAAAACTAAAAAAAAAACACCTTTGAGAATATATATATGATGATTTTATTTGACTCTCATAAATGGAGCACTAAGAAAGTCTATTCATATCAGGTAAATAAATAGCACAACAAACAAAATAAACATAAAGGTTATTTATTAACGAATTCTTGTATCACAATATTAAGTTTCATACAAGTTTATTGTTCTGTCAATTAAATATTATTGTAATAGTTTATCTATTAAATTTTTATATATTTTGGGATAGGGGTGTCGTGCTGGTAAAGACAAATTAAAAAATTCGAACAAGAATTTTAAATTGTAAAGTTAAAAAATTGGATCATAGTTGTTCATAAATTAATAAAAGAAATCAGGTTAATTACACAGTCACAGGTATTTCAATATAGCTCAGCTAATTTGCAAAGTTTTGATGTAGGTTAACAACCCTTGATAATGTTTACAGTTCAGTTAAAAAAAAAAAAAAAAAAAAGTTCTGTTGATTAGTGAAATACTATTGTTATTAGTTATAGAGTACTTATCAAAGTTTTAAGTTCGAAATTCTATGGACTACGAGCATTTTTCACTTTAATGTAGCAAGGTTTTAAAACACATCTGTACTCTAAGGACTCTGGCATCCTTCCTGGGTTCGTTTAAAAACCTTTTGGTATCTTGTTTATTCCATTCTCCAATTATTGCAGTTCATCTGTAGAATTAACTTGTATTATTCTTCGTGAAGCGTTTTTAATAAATAAATAATTGTTGTTATTAACATCTGTTGTGTTTCTTTTATCTGTGGGTGTGTTAGTGAATGTGTAGGCCTATGGAATTTGTGTATTTTGTGTTACATGTTTTCTAACTAATATAGGTAGTGTTTCTTAATAGTTTAAATTTATTTTAGCTATTTCAATTAATATTTTACTATAATCGGGTCATTACATTATTAAAATTTTCTTTCTAATTATTTTGACTATTTTGAGGTATACTTCAGGGTTGACTTGATTTTCTTTGAGACATAGGTTAGACGTGTTTGTTAGACAAGTTGAATAATGTTAGGCGTATTTGTTTACAAATGATATTGCATTGCTTTGGGGTTGTTTGTACTATTATAAGTTTAAAATATGTCACAGGGGAACATGTGAAATTGAGCCTTATTGCTAGTGCCTGACAGTGCCAGACAAATCTCAACCTAATGGTTGAGTACTAGCTAATTAAAAATACACTAGTATGTAAGTGAATAGTGGACCTTGCCTGTTTAAAGTACCTGTTTAGATCAATTTTATATACCATTTGTAGCACAAACAACCAGACGAAACGCAAAACAAATAAATGGAATAGTTTTGCGACGGCAGCTAGTTGACGAGACTAATGTTTATGAGTCGTAGTAGTATATCATGCTGATGCTTCCGCTACTCATCTTATCTGGGGCAGACATTCGCATTAGCAAACTTTTTTACATTGTAACGAGAACTAAACTTCTAAATATTCTGCGCTAACAATATTTACAATAATATTCTGTTTATATAAAAAAAGTAATCAAGATGTAATTAATGGTAATATTTTTTTGTAATTAGTTTCAGTTAAAATGTTTTCATTGTTTTCGAGGGAAGAGAAACTTCCAAAAGTAATCGTAGATTCAGCTAAACTGGAAGCCAAGGCGAAGTTTCTGGAGAGTGGAGCACCTGAATCTATAAAACGCAAAGTGGATTCATTAAGAAGGTAAGTCAAAGACCCAAACAGAATTGGATATTTATTACTTAAACTTTTAATAGCTTTAAATGAGTTACACAGGCTATTTATTTGTCTTACCGTGACACCAGCTTATCTCTTTAACATTTAACGCTATTCATAAACTCTTCATTGGATCAAAATTGTTGACTAGCATGCCAAGCCTTAATTTTGGTGAGGTAGTAGTAAATTAGGGCGGTTGTTAAAGTTAAAAAAATGTCCAATTTAAATTTATCAAGAATAGCACTTGTTCGGTGAATGAGGGTAACAGAGAGGAGCATCCACTTCTTTTATTATTCCTTGGTTTCTTTCTTTTTTAATGCCGTTAGCAACAGAAAAACGGAATTATTTTTTTAGCAAACACTGAAAATTTATTTTTAAATTGAAATACGTCTACTAACCCTTTTGTATGTATTCTGAGTATATTAACAGAGTGATATATGTTGTTTGATTGTTTGTTTTCATCTTGCTAAATATGGTCATTCTTCCGAAACTGTAGTAAGAAAAAGGTAAAAGATTTCTAAAACAGGATAAGTTGCTCAAACCTAATATTAAAATTTTAAGTTAAAAACATATTTATATCCCTGATAAACAAACAAAAAACAGTACATATAAATTTACAAACAAAAATTTTTGTTTGTTTATCATAGATGTAAATATGTTTTTAACCTACAAATTTTAATTTTAGTCACAAACTAAAGGAATGTAAATGGACCTGTTGTTACGCTTGTAAACTTAAACGATTTAAGATACTTCTGGGCGATTAAACGAATCTGGCGATAAAAGATTGAAACATGTGGCCGTCGAGAGATCGGTGGTTCTAGATGGGAAACATTGGTGGATTTGTACATTCAATTTTAAATTTAACAACTAATGTTGCGTATTTTAATTTTGAATGTTCAATAAAATTTTAATCGTGAAATTTTTAATTTTAATTTTATTTAATAAATTTAAATAGTTAAATCCAAGTTCACGTGTGTTAATTCTAAGAATGGCAAATAAAGACATAATTACATTACAACGGTCGTAGAATAATTAGTAATTCTTGAAATGTCAGTTCTTGTTAATATGTGCGACTGCGCATTCATTTTTAGAGTGTTGTGTTGGTTAGCCTCAGCCATTTCCTAGAAAGTAATTACTAACACTTTAAGTGTAGTAATAACTACCAAATTAGTTGATTTTATTACACAAAATTCTCTATATTTTGGAACAATATTAACATAACTAAATTTAAAATTTGTCAAAACTTTTGATAGTTAAAGAATGCATTATATATTGTTGTATAACATTATTTATTTATTCTCATTCTACAGTGAAATGATTTAAGACTCCAATTAATATAATAACAAATAGGCCTACATTAAACGTGATAGAATCCCCACTAACAATATGCCGTAGACTCACTGCTAACTTATTCACTTCAGGAGAGATAGACTAAAATTAAGTTTTTTTTAACGGTAAGTAATTCTTCAAAGTCTAATCCAATCATATGAAATAAATGTTTAAACAAACCCTCATCATTTAATAAAAGTTATGTGAATAAATTTGTAAAATGATTCTTTACTACACCATCGTTGTCTTCTTATTTGTGACTTTTTTTATAATAATAAAAGCATTGGCAACAACTGCAGCGGTTAGTTAATCCTTCACACTACTAAACAATTGGAGTAAAGTCGGTGTAGATAGTTTTGTTATCCAATATGGACTTATAAGAAAGGTGGCGATTTTTGTTCTGTACTGGTGATTTTCGGTCAACAAAATGTACGATTAGGCCGATAATCACCCGATGTATTGGCCTACTTATCTTTAGGCACAAGTAATGAATATGGCAAGCAGATTCAGAGCATCCGTGAATGCT
>JAGFPH010000015.1:629984-643207 GCA_018207615.1 Philaenus spumarius
CTGTACAGGTCTTTGTGCACTATTCCTGTTAAAACCAATCATCTGTACACTAGTAGTACTCCACAGGTGTTTGGTCACTGGAATGTCTGAGCGTAATAGAGGAAGGTATGGATGAGACTAACACTCCTTATTGAGAGGGGAGAGGCTTATGCAGTTTGCTGTTTAGGAACAGATGATTCACCGTCTTATAGCCAATCATCTGGCTGTACCGGTCTTTGTGCACTGTTCCTGTTAAAACCAATCATCTGTACACTAGTAGTACTCCACAGGTGTTTGGTCACTGGAATGTCTGAGTGTAATCGAGGAAGGTATGGATGAGACTAACACTCCTTATTGAGAGGGGAGAGGCTTATGCAGTTTGCTGTTTAGGAACAAATGATTCACCGTCTTATAGTCAATCATCTGGCTGTACAGGTCTTTGTGCACTATTCCCGTTAAAACCAATCATCTGTACACCAGTAGCACCCCACAGGTGTTTGGACACGGATTCGTGGTAAAATATGCTGAGTTATATTTATTGTTCGAACTCGGAGTGGTTGCCATTTATTGTTATTCCATATTTTATTAGTTAGTTCGTTCGATTATGTGTACATTTGTATTTGACGTATAATTGAATAGCTCCCTGATTATAAAAGTCTTCCCTAAACTGATATTTGAGATGCATCGCACACTGAGAAACAAGTGGCGACAAACATCCAACATTCCTCAGCCGCTTCCGACAAACAAGGAGGTTTCAAAAGCGATGCTACAATACAACATAAGAGAAAAAGTGAAAGCACACAACCTACCAGTGACCTGATTGTAATGTGAATATAATATTATACAATTGTTTTGAAGATTTTCAAAGAAAGAAAAATATTTAATTTGTAAATTAATTTACATTTTTAGATCAAATTTGCCCATTTTATTTTATTTTGTAATAATAATAATAAATACAGTAGAGTCCGCCTAATATGGCGGAGTACCAGGCCGGATACCACAAAAGCCGGATAATCCGGTATAGGGTTAAAATAAGCCAATAAACGTACATGAGAAAACTTTACAGTACTACTGTAAAAAACTTTCAGTTTCTCTTCAATCGTCAACACAACCTTCTTCCTTTTACTACCACCACTCATCATGAATCGCAAAACTATCACACAATAACTCACACAAATCTTACACTCAATCACAATATTTTCACTCACACAATAATAAAAACTCACTTAACACAGAAAACTTAACCTCAATGGCAAAATAGCAGAGATAAAACTGATGACTGATGTGAAGAGAGAATAAAAAGAGCGGGAAACAGTCTAGCAACTATCGATAAGATAGCTCCGCTGTGCTGGCTGCAAGGAAACTACACGATCTGCAGCTTGGTGAATAACACTTAACATTCTAACGCCTGCTATTTTGCGTTGATACTAGCTGCAACACACAACCGTAATGGCGTTGTCGTCACTACATTGCAGGTGTTCTTACGTGTTGTAATATGTTTTCGGATCGCTTAGATAGTGCTTCATTTATTTCATTATAATCTTTGGATGCTGGGTCGGATAAAACGAGGCCGGATAAACTGAACTTTACTGTACAATAAATAATATTTTGTATTTTCATAACAAAACAATATATGTTTGAGGTTTCACGAATTCAGAGAATTTGTTAACTCCTTTAGAAGTTTCGGGTTAAATTCAGTAGTCACTCCTTTTCAAAGGGGAGCTCATGACGTTCTTTATGTCATTACTCCTGAAAGGGTTACATTTTTTTAAACACAATTTTTACTAAATATCTCAATAACTGTTTGTAAGTGGAAATGGTAAGAATCAAACTCTTAAAGGATTTAATGGTATCCAAACATCTCAACCACAACATATCTGTGCACTTTGTTATTACTAAATTGAGAGTGAACTGTATCTAGCAATATAATGTGATCTAGAGATGTACAATTTTCGTAGCAGACTTTAACTTCTGACTAAACCTGGTGCTATTGAAGCCTACTAACAGTAACAAGATTTTGACTATTTTATTTAAATGTAAATCATGTTGTAGCTGTAGCAAATACTGCACAAATGGATTGAACTTAGTTGCATTTATTATTGTATATAATTTAGTGAAGTACTGTTTATAAAACACTAGGAGAAAATCCACCATTAATGCATTATGATCTCAATTTCTTATTTTTAAACTGTGTAAATATTGCCATCGTTTAAAAAAAACCTGCACAATTTTGAATTATTGTACCTAAGTAAAGTTTTAAAATAGAATATTATGTTTATTTTGCTTTTTTAGGCAAGCAATGAAAGGAATTTAACATCATTGTGGTGGGATTGGCCTGCCAAGTACAGCATGAAATTTGAACTGCCTACGTTGACCATAGAGAATGATGTAAAAGAAGAAAATCAGGAATCGGTGGATAGAGAAAAAATAAAATCTGATTTAAATTCAATTGCTAGTCTTACTGATTGTTTGGCAAACATGGATGTGTTTTCACCAATGCACCATCGGGTATGTAATTTGTAGCAATCAATTTTATAATTGTTAAGACCTGATTGTAGATGTTTTAATTTGGAGTCATCTTATTTATATTTAAGTTTATAGATAGGATATTTTGTTCACCAAATTTCATTCAGTGTTCTTAGAGAACAATCAAGTTCTTTGTTGGGGTATTGGTGTCCCTAAATCACTTGGATAATTTCAAATCATAATTTTGGTTGTTATAAAAACAAATTCTTTTTATTAGAAACTTTATGGCTTCACCCACCTTACGTTAAAAATTGCTGTTCCTCTTGTTGTTGTTAAATATGATGTGTGTTGTAGTCAAATATAATATTCTTCAAAGTAGACTTCACGTTATACAGAAACAAAAAACAACACAAAGTCTTGTGAACAAATACAAAGTCACGTTTCACAAAGAAACACAACACTTCGCGACCTTAGGCAACGTCCTAGATGTTCGCAGACGTTTTTGGTATGAACCTTTCTGAATGCTTAGCACGATTTGACTGAGAAGGGGTCAGTTGTAGGTCTTTCAAAGGTTTAACTCCCTTTCGTTTGAGTTATTACATCCTAAATTAGGCCTGTTAAAAAGTCTGTACATCGTTTTTAATTAATGGAACATAAATAGCACTTATGGTGGAACTTGGTTGGGAAATGCTGTTTTCCTTCACCGACGTTATATCTGTCTCTTTGAAAACTCTCTCCAGTCAGTCTCTTTTAGTAGCTTGCACCTCTCATCCCAAAGAACAGCATTGTTGTTGGCTATGGCATACTCAGCCATCTTAGAAAGGTTAACATCGTCCATCGCTATACATTTTGAATGCTCTGAAGCATGTTTTTTAAACGGACAAGTAGTTTGTTCCACAATACGATAATCCACACTGACAAGGTAAAGGTAAATGTTCTTGCTATCAAAATCCATATTTTTATGTCTCAATTTACTCAACAATTTTTTAATTCTTTAATTTTTTAAAAATAATTCTAATCAAAAACTTGAAATTAAATCTTCTAATTTTATCTGAAATGCCTTTAACATATGGAATCTGAACGGTCGTAAATGGTTTTTCACCACTATTATTGTTTGCTTTTTTAATAGATCTATCAATGATAGATTAACATCTAGGACTTATGTCATCTGAGGACTTGCGTTTTGTTTCTTCATGAAATGTCGTGGTTTTGTATATATTTGTTCACAGGACTTTGTGTTGTGTTTGTGTGTAATTATATTTGACAACAACACATACTGTTTAACAACTTATACAATGGAAAAGCAGTCTTTAACTTAAGGTGGGTTAAATCCTTTAATTTATCTAGTACCCCATCTATAATGTCTTTCAAGATTCAAATTTAACTTGTAACTCTTTCCCTGTGGTTAAATAATGCAACTGTGAATATTATGTTCATTATTTGTATTTTTCCTTCAGAACTCGTCGGACAATCCTTGTCCTGAACCATGGCAAAACGCTCAGGTTCATGCAACCAATTTGGCAGAAGACCTGCAGCATGATTTGAAAGAGATGTTGAACTTGGATCTCTCCAACTGGCTTGCAAAGACTGTGATCAACGAAACTGAAGAGAATACATGTTCACGATTTAGTACTAGCTCTGAGAAAAGGTAATTGTTTATTGTTTTATAATAATTCACAATATAATACTTCACAATATGTGGAATACTAGGTACAATAAATACCATAAAAAGTGTAAAATAAATATCCTGCTGATATCTTAAAACATAGTTTAATCTAGAGATGTTAATGGGTGATCTTACTCTCTTTATTGCAAACATCCATGCTTCTTAAGGCTCCATTATAAATCTACAATGAACTATAGTTCAATTGATTTATTGCGTTATGTGATGGGTTCAGATTTTTTTTTCAAACTATTTACTCAGATGGGTGATTTACATGTTATTTTCAGTATACTTTTCAAAATGACTACAAAAAAGATATTTCAAACCAAAGCACTGAATCATTGCAGCATGCCACCGCTTCGACTTAAAACTTTTAAGCTGCCTTTTAGCCCCTTCTATTGGAAGTTGATTTTCCAAAATTTAGTCACATAAAAATAAAGCATTTTATCACAGAGTATATGGAAAATCTTCCTTTTACTTCCTCACTATACTATAGTGATCACAAAAAAAAATCGATGTTGAGATTTTTGTGGAAATATCCGTTTTGGGACCCCCTGAGTCCAAAAAAGTGGTTTTTACAATATGTCTGTCTGTATGTATACAAAGCTAGAGAGAAAACTATTCGATTGATTTCAACCAAATTTGCACCAGACATGTACAGTATGCCTGTATAGATGCACGAAAAAGGGTTTTGAACAATTTTGAAAAACAACCCCTTTTTGGCCAAAAAACCCCCAAAAAATCAGTTATTATTTTTTTATAAAAAAAACGGCTAACGATTTTGATAAATTTTGGCTTATTTGTAGCCTTTAATGTGCCCTACCATATAAAAAAACCTGCATCTTTCTAAAAATTCTCGTTTAGCTAATAATAATAACTGATTTTGGGGGGTTTTTTGGCCATAAAGCGGGTTGTTTTTCAAAAATTTTCAAAACCTTTTTACGTGCATCTATAAAGACCTAATTGACGTGTTTGGTGCAAATTTGTTCGAAATCGATCGAATAGTTTTCTCTCTAGATAATAATAATAATATTTATTAGTTAATCTCCAACTTTAATAAAAGTATACAAAGCTAGAGAGAAAACTATTCGATCGATTTCAACCAAATTTGCACCAGACATGTCCAGTAGGCCTGTATAGATGCACGAAAAAAGGGTTTGAAAATTTTTGAAAAACAACCCCCTTTTTGGCCAAAAACCCCCAAAAAATCAGTTATTATTTTTTTATAAAAAAACGGCTCAAACGATTTTGATAAAATTTGGCTTATTTGTAGCCTTTAATGTGCCCTACCTTATACAAAAACCCGCATCTTTCTAAAAATTCTCGTTTAGCTAATAATAATAATAATAACTGATTTTTGGGGGTTTTTGGCCATAAAGCGGGTTGTTTTAAAAAAAATTTCAAAACCTTTTTACGTGCATCTATATAAAGACCTAATTGACGTGTTTGGTGCAATTTTTTTCGAAATCGATCGAATAGTTTTCTCTCTAGATAATAATAATAATATTTATTAGTTAATCTCCAACTTTAATAAAAAAAACTCTCCTACCCCATCCTACAAGTCACAGTGAATCTGTTTAGTAATTTAAATGTGTTTGTGAGAAAGTATGTGCCAGTTCCTGGTACCGTTTATTGATATTTTATTCAGGACTTGCAGATCTTTTGCTTAACCTTGTACATTTATACAGTTTATAATTTAACAAAAGGTAGCATCATTTGAGATTTTACACAGTTTTCTCAGTATCTCATAATTTCTTTTGTCATACCAGATTTTGGCTTAGTAAAATGCAACAAATTGTTTGCTTTGGCTTTATTTAAGACTGTACATTTTAGTGCTAAATTTCTAACTAAACATATTTCCCTTACATAGGTGGAGTGGCTTACTGAGAAAAGCAAATGATTTGTTTCTACCAGCTGTCTCTTTATCTCAACAGTGCTGCCATCGAACTGTAACTACGGATTATTTACCTGCGCTGAGGACTTTAGGTCGTGCTGAACAATTACGTTTAGCAACATATACTAGACGTGCAAATCGATACTTCAGTTATTTGAAAGGACTCGGCATTCATGCTAACAAATCTTTTAAAGACTTTATGTGTGATAGTTTCTCACAAGATTATTTATAGTGCAAAAGTTTTATTTATATATTATTTTTAAGTGTGTTAATATCAATCTTGAATTTAGTGTAAATTTTAATTGAATTCATGTTGTACACATTCACTTGGGTTTTACAATTGTCTGGCTTAATACGGGTTGGAAAAATCAAACATAAGCCAATTTTGGCAACAGTTTCTTTTCCCAGCCATTATTGACCTTGACAAATTCCAAATTAAATTTGGTAATGCTAAAATAAATGAGTTACCAACATTTCTTGTTTTAACTATTTAGTAGAATAATCTGAGGATTCTTTCTAGTAGAGTGAAGCACTTGTATTTTTCTATTCGTAATAGCAATAAAATATGTACTATTAGTAATTTTTAATAGCCAAAAATTTCATTAATAAGGAATCGTACATTTATGTAGCATGTATGTATAAATGACAAAACGCACATAGGCCTATTTAATGTATATTTATGTAAAAACACAAATCAAAATAGCCTGATTGTTAATATTTTTATCTTTCAGTAATATTAAATAAAATTTGTATATATATATTTTTTTATTTCGTAACAATGTTGTTATAGAAGTAATTTTCATAACAATGTTGTGTCATTGTAATTTTTTACTATTCCTGTTGTCTTGAATCACTAATGGAAGGTCTTTTCTATTAAGTATCCATTTTAGAAAGAAAAAAAATAAAATTTGATAGATACATATGTACCTCAAAAGTCTTAATTGAAAGGAGAATATTCACTGAAAAATATTTCCATTGAATTTTAACCATTTAGAAAATAGTGTTTTATGCATTTACATGTTTTCGGGTTGTAAGCTTTTTTTTAAAACGCTACACCTAAAAAATTATAAAACAAAATGACATAAATGTTTACAAAAGTCTATTTTCATTTACTTTTTTTATTCAAAAAGACATCTTTGATTCCGAGATATAAGCTAGAGAAATCGGATGTTTTTAACAATTTAGACAATAGTCAGGGTAACATTTTAAGCCAAAAAAATCTGACTGGATTTTCATAGGTTTTATTACATTAAAAGAAGCAGAATAATAGTTAAAAATATTAATTATTAATATTAAAATTATTACATTAAAAATATTAATACACTGGCAGTTAGGTGCTTCATTAGTAAAACATTCAATGAGGCATTTTTCAAAGCTGTATAACTCACGGGCTAGAAAATGGAAAGTCATAAAATAATTTTTTACTGTAGATAAAAAGTCTATATTTTAATGGGACTTTTTCAAAATCTCAAATAATTTTTGAGAAAAGTAGGTATTTTAGAAAAAAATATTTTGGACAGAAAATATTTTCCTCAGATATGGAAATTTTTCTTGAGCCGAAACAAAAAGAGCATTCCATCAAAGGTATAAGGAATATTTTTGTTAAAGAACTTTGACGGTATAGGTCAAATTATGCACGCCACCTTATTGACAAAAACCATGTCCGAAATATTATTGTGCGATTTTTTAATAATGTTAACGACCTCATTAGAGTGACAAAATTTTGATTATAGGGTATAAACTTCGAAACGCGTTAGTTGTATAGCAAAAAAGAATTTATTTACCAGAAATCGGATATAATAAAAAAGTAAGGAATTGATTTTATGTTTGTAGTTTAAAAACTAAAATAACTTCTTTCGATTCGATCTACAGACCTGGTTCAAAGTTCTCGTTTACCCCAACTAAGCGTTAGCGGTGAGACAGAGCAAATAGTAAAATACTTTTTAGTCCTAATTTATTATTGGAACAATTAATTGTGGGTTAAAGTGCTTTAAACGTTGAAAAATTTACCTGCAAAATTTTTATTCCAGAGAAAATAAGTGAATTGAAATATGAAATACGTTATGTTTTTCCTTTTAATAGTAGGCCTACCCTAAAAGTTAAGTTTTCGTTGGATGTCTTGGGTAAAATAAAAAGATCTCCGTGGTTGAAGTAAGTCAATAAATCTTTTATCACAATCAATATACACAATGTAAAACATTAGTTTTCTAGAACAATAAATGTAACATTAATATGTAAACGTTTACTTCAGTAGTTATGGGTTTGTAAGATTTATTTTTTACACAAATAGCTAAATACTTCTCTAAAGCTATTCATGATCAATTTATAGGTTTAAATATAAAACAAAATTATATACAATTTATTTACAAATTAAACTACCACCATAAATGCATCTACAATTGTTTTTTCTTTCTCTCAATTTATTACAATAATTCTATACGTTATTTAAATCTATGAAACATTTTTTTAAACAGCTTTTCTGACTAAACATATACCTAATATTATTTTTGCTTTTATCATTGTCCGGAGTGTATATTTACGTAATATACAATTACAGAAAATAAACAGTTTGTAAAATTTTGAAAGCAATTAATAAATGAATTTATTTAATGATATATGAACAACATAATATTTCTTTACAGATCTACAAATAACTGCTAAAAAACACCTGTAAAATATTTGCATATTTATATTGATATAATTAGCCATTTATTTGCACCCAAAACATCAAAAGCTCATCAGTTATGGCATTCATTCTTTTTTATAGTTAGTTCTAATGATGGATAGTTCATATTTTTATTACTGTTTGTTCGGACATTTGCCATAATTTGTTTACAAATAAAATAATACAAAAAGTTTTGAAAGTATAAATCAACTCTTATTATCAAGTGAAACCTAACCCTATGTTAATACCAATAGTAGAATAATCTTTTTTGTACTTGTGCCTGTGACACATGTTCTCTAGTAATATATTTTGTATTTAGTTATCAAAAGTTTTTTGACATCTCTGGCCTGGGTTCCTTTTGTTTGTTTTTCAGCTCAGGTTTTAATCATAGGCTTATGTCCCCGTTTAGTTTACCTACGCTTCAGATTTCACATGATAAAAAGAGTTTATACACAAATGAGAACTTATGTCCGAACAAATCAAATTTCACTATGGTAATGTATCTTCCATCACTCATTTAAAAAAATATTACACAACTAAAAATGCATACACAACAAAACTGTTTTTGTAACAAAGAAGTTGGAAGTAGTTTTGATGAAAATTTGGATTTATTGTTATATAATTTAAAAAAATTCCACTAAATAGCAGCATGCTACAGAATAAAAATAATAGTATAGAAGATTTTTTCATAAAATCTAAACTAGATAGACTCTGACAAGAACTAATGCAACTAAACAGACAGCCCTAATGATGTCTGCGATAATCAGGCCCAGTTCAATGTGGAAAATATATACATAAATCTGAGTTTTCGAGTTGATAATGTGTATTGATCCTTTGCCTGGCGCAGCGACACTACCCAAGGCTAAATCTGTGAATTTGATTGTTCTTAGATTATACATCGTAACAGCTGTTGTATTTATCAATCTTAATGGTTTTTCTTTTGTGTTTTATCCATTTAATAATCATGTAAAATCTTTTTATTGAAGTGTAAATCTTCCATAGGCGCACCTCGGCTCTATGTTTGCTGGCAGGTAAATCGTATTTTCTGAAACGCTCTATTCCGTCACGCATTTTCTGAAACACTCTACTATATATATTACACATGTGTATACGTTTATTTGAAAAAAGTTTTGGTCTTGCTGAGATTCGAACCAGCAGAGTCCATCGCCATAGATTAGCGCCTTAGCCGGTTAGGCCACAAACGCATTGCTAGTTTAGTATATTTGAGTTGGGTAAGTGTAACAGATTGTCGTACGTCATAGGCTTAACCCGTTAACATTAACACAATGTATAGTTTAATTGGTAATACCTCTGAAATACACACTGTGCTTCCTCATTTCGTAAGTTGTGTTAAAAATGGACATTGTGCTTCCTCATTCTGTAAGTTGTTTTAAAAAAGTTTACACTTCTCCTGTGTGGTCTTAAGCACACAATTTACATTTTTTTTACTTTGAACTGTAGAAGTGGGATGAAAAAAAAACATTTACTCATGGAAATAATGTAATTTTGTTAAACAGACATACAAAATAAATAGTCCATTCTATCAAAACCTACTTTTTTTTAAATTGAATTTTCTAAATTAATTACAAATTTTGACTTAGATGTCTCTATGATCAGTGGTGCCAATCGATAAATAAATGTCACTGAAACTAGTTTGGCTAACTATAAAGCTGTTGTTATACTTAAACAAGAATTACATGTTAATTATCATTTTTGTTGACATCCGATCAATTGGACACTGGCTATTTTTACCTAAACCACCGACGTACGATGTATGGGATGTTGCATCTATTAATGCAAATATTGAACACATCTCTCAAATTCATGTTCATTTTATTAATCAGGCTACTAAAATTTCTTTTGCTATAATGTGAGTAGTTTTCATTCAAAGAGAAGCTTGTAGATCCAACAAATCAAATTCTCTAATGCATTCAATGTTTATGGTCATTTTAAAGTTAATATATTTTAAATTATTTAGCTGTTCGCTGGACAAAATATACAGAACAATACTGATAAAATGCAACTTCTATATCACATTCTTTGATTACACATATCAAAACTTGCATTCAACATCTTTACTTATATCTACAAAATACAATAAATAACATGAGCTTTCGCAATTTAAAAACAAAATTTTAAGTTTTGTGCTTGTTTCTTAAGAAAAATAAACTGTTATATTTGACTTAACACTACGATGCAAATATTATAGAACATCTATTATATCATAACCTCTGAATTCATTTGGACAGAGTTCATGCTAAATAAGCACTAAATTGTATCTGCACAATACATTTACTATAATCCTTGATACATTTCAAAGAAACCTTAACATATAAAAGTTTTTCTTTAAAAATATTTACATAAATTATATAAAACTTTAATCTCTAATAGCAGCAAATAAATCACTAAAAAGGAACACTATAAAATACGTTAACTAAATACACACTAGACCTAAGACTGTGTTGCGACTTTCAAGCTCATTTTAAGATCGCGTGCTAAATGAGAGATGTCCACGACAGAGTCAACCATCTCCTGCACAGCTGTTACACTGGGGAAATACAAAGCAGCTTTCTTTGTTTTATGGACAGTCGATGCTAACGCCTCAGACAGAGAGTTTGCACACTGTAATACTTTTGTTCTGACGTCTTGTCTTGAGACATTGCGATGTACAGTATCACCTATGTGAACTAACCTATGTGCACTGAGGACTACAAATTTACCATGCGCAAGGAATACTCTGGGAGGCTGATTGTGCTCGACAGTTTGAAGGAAAGCATCGATGGCGTGTGTGAGATGAGAGCTGTGTGTTGCACATTGGGCTGCATAGAATGTCAGAACCTGCATAAAATAAAAATCTTATTACAGAAAGTATAAATAGATGCCAGATATATCTTTCTGATTCAAAATATCAGGATCTCATTTGTCTGGGAATAAGTCAAGCCCACAATACAACTGGCAGGTCACGATCTGTTGGGTACCGGGGCACGTTGGAACAGGTGGAATGAGTATGCAGATAGGCTGGTGAACAAGGAATCAGCAACTGAATTCACTGAACCGTTCTGTCGCATATCCAAGACAACAGCTATGCAGACTGTAAATGATTGATCAAGATTAAAGCACGGAAGGAGGTGGAGGAGAATCCCAGGCCTGAGGATGAATACACTTTCACTTCTTGGTCTATCTAGGCAAATTGCATTTGACATCCTTACGCTGAGCAAGTGCAATGTAAAGAAGGGGATGATAGCCCTAATCACAGGACATGGTCAACTTAGAAAGTACATGCAAAGAATGGGCATTTTTACCGGGGTTACTAAATGCAGGAAATGTGGGCTGCAAGAGATAACCACAGAACACCTGATCTATGAGTGTGAGAGGCTTCAACAAGTGAGTTATGGACCTTTGGGAATCTAAACAAAAGACAAAACATAACCCAGGAAACCTCCTCAAAAGGTTCCTTAGGTTCACTGAGCTTATGGTATTTTACAGGGATAACTATGGGTTTAACATCCTTATGTGGGAGCACAATAAGCCCAAGAGGCTGATGTGCATAAGAACCCACTTAAGAAGAACTAGTTTAAAATCTGTCTTTGGGTTTGGTAAGACTTCATGTTGTTACAACAGTTTAGTAGCCCAGTCTCAGATTATATGCTGTGGAATATTGTTTACTTTATTTGAAACTGAGCAGCTTGACCGTTTGACATCAAGGACATTAGCTTAGTCTGTTTTGTTATTTCGTATTGTAACGATCTTTCGAATGTTTTTTTTTTTTAATTACGATTTTACAACGCTATTTCTTTAATAAATTTACTATGTTTTGTAAATAGTTCATTTAATATTTATCATTCCTATTGTTTATGTTGTGTTGTAAAATGGCTTGTACAAGTCGTTCGAAATTGAATATTATTGATTTAGAAGAAGTTCCTTTTAATTTAAGAAATAAGTATAACAATAATGATTTGGAGCCTGACTTTAATTAACTTTAACCAAATAATGGGTAAAACAATTGCAAACAAGAAATTACAAGATATATTTATAAATTTATTGTATTAGTTTTTTTTCCAAAAAACTACAATTTAAAATCAGATTTTTTCTGAATAAATATATTTACAATAAACATTTTAGTGAAAAAAAGAACTTCCAAACCAAAATCCTCTTATTATTAAATTCATTAAAAACTAAATTATAGATTTTTTCAAAATAGGCCTTCTTAATGAAAATTTGTTTTAACCTCTAATCTATTTTCTTATTTTTAGTTTTTTTAAACAAAATTATATACAATAAGTTATGTTTACTGCATGCAGTAGTTATTGGAAAATTTACAAAAATATCTCTGAAAAGTGTCAAATAAATTGAGTTCAAAATGTTAAGGGTCGGCTCTAGTAAAACAGAAAGCAACCTGTGACTCCAGCGTATCGGCGATAGGTTACGCGGACATTGCTCATCCTAAATCCATTTAAAACCCGAAATTGTTCAAATAGCGTTTTCAAAAAAATACCAAACTCTTGGGGACAAAATTCTTCATCCGAATGGCTTGATAATTTTTCGCTATAATTAAT
>JAGFPH010000015.1:662363-677544 GCA_018207615.1 Philaenus spumarius
ATATGACTGTTTAAAGTCACATTACCTGTGAAATTCCCAGTTTTGTCCAAAGTGTCTGGCTCATTTTCTCTGCGTATGTTATTTTAAAATAAACGGTACCAGAAACTGGCATATACTTTCTCACAAACATATTTAAATTATTAAACAGATTCACTGTGACTTCATAATTATTGTAGTAAAGTATGAGAAGGGATACATTAAAGCAGGAGAGTAACTAATAAATATAAAACTATTCAATCGATTTCGAACAAATTTGCGCCAAACATGTCAATTAAGCCTGTAGATGCACGAAAAAAGGATTTGAATTTTGTTGAAAACAACCCCCTTTTTGGCCTAAAATCCCCAAAAATCAGTTGTTATTATTATTATTAGCTAAACGAGAATTTTTAGAAAGATGCTGTTTTTTCATATGATAGGGTACACATGAAGGGCTACAAATAAGCCAAAATTTATCAAAATCGTTAGAGCCATTTTTTTATAAAAAAAATATTAACTGATTTTTGGAGGGTTTTTTGGCCAAATAGGGGGGTTGTTTTTCAAAATGTTTCAAACCCTTTTTTCGTGCATCTACAGGCCTAATTGACATGTTTGGTGCAAATTTGTTCGAAATCAGTCGAATAGTTTTCTCTCTAGCTTTGTCGGTACATACAGACATACAGGCAGACATTTTGTAAAAACCACTTTTTTGGACTCGGGGGGTCCCAAAACGGATATTTCCACAAAAATCTCAACATCGATTTTTTGCGATCACTATACTTTCTCTATATACTATAGTAGGCCTATAGTGAGAAAGTAACTAATAAGATCCTGTGAAAAATCACGTCCAGCTTAATTTGACACACATGAGAAAAAATATAACTTCAAAATATTAAGTTTATTGTGTTACAGAACTAATGTAGACTATATGACTTGTTTTAAGGTTAGAAGTCGTTAAAAAAGACTTTTGTTTTTTGATTCGTTCTTAAAAAAAAATATATATATATATATAGGCCTACAAACTATAACTGATTGGGTAAATTCCGTTAGGACCCAGGCCATCAATTAAACATTGTACTAAAAGACCTGAAATACATTTTGGAAAACAAAACAAAAGAGTATACATTTTATTCATAGGCCTACTTAAACCGACGATTTTAACCCCAAATATTTTAAATGCAGTAGTTTAGGCAAAACTATACATTATTATTGTTCACTTTTAAGTTTTCATCGACAGTTAGGCCTATAATTGTAAACATGGGCGCCCATATCCAGAGGCACAGAAAGGTCACAGCCCCCCACCTCCCACGGAAAGGACAATATGTTTATTAATAATGATAGTCAGTAATTATTATTATTATAGGCAGGTGCATTTCTTTTAAGAGAATTATTTAAAAGTCAGCATTACGTACAAATGGTTTAACACTAGAATATTTTACTTTCTCAATATACTACAGTATAGAAAAAGTATAGTGATCGCAAAAAAAATCAATGTTGAGATTTTTGTAAAAATATCCGATTTGGGACCCCCTGAGTCAAAAAAAAAACTCTTTTTACAAAATGTATGTCTGTATGTACACAAAGCTAGAGAGAAAATTATTCGATCGATTTCGACAAATTTGCACCAGACACGTCAATTAGGCAAGTATAGATGCACGAAAAAGTTTTGAAAATTTTTGAAAAACATCTTCCTTTTTGGGCAAAAAACCCTCAAATAATCAGTTATTATTTTTTGTATAAAAAAACTGCTCTCACGATTTTGATAATATTTGTAGCCCTAAGCCCTTAATGTACCCTACCATATGCAAAAAACCGCATCTTTCTAAAAATTCTCGTTTAGCTAATAATAATAATAACTGATTTTAGGGTTTTTGGCCGAAAAGAGGGTTGTTTTTCAAAATTGTTCAAAACCGTTTTTCGTGCATCTATACAAGCCTAATTGACGTGTTTGGTGCAAATTTGTTCAAAATCGATTGAATAGTTTTCTCTCTAGCTAATAATAATAATATTTATTAGTTAATCTCCTACTTTAATGTCACCTCTCCTACAATTATGAAGTCACAGTGAATCTGTTTAATAATTTAAATATGTTTGTGAGAAAGTATGTGCCAGTCCCTGATACCATTTTTTTAATGTTATGCGCAGTTTCATTTTACATAGGCCTATACTTATTTTATTTTTTGTACGAGATCAAGGATGAGCTACTGGACACTAAATGGTGCGTAGTAACGTAGCCTAGAAAGAATCAATCCGCACAAGGCACCGTTGCTAACTCTCAGCCAGCAGTGATTTATTTTCCCTTGTTAGCGTAAGAAATTCAATAAGACAAATTTTAACCCAAAAAGAGATTAATTTAGCTTTAATAACTGAACGGCAATAGTGACCGATTTAAGTATAACGCAGGGGCTCATGATAGTGATAACTTCGTTTGCGTTTTACATTAGTCCAAGCCAACTGTAAAGATATTTGAGCCAATGACAGAAGATTTAAAAAAATTTTGTACGGGCTCATTATGTATCTGTATATGATAATGAAGTAAGGGACTTATTTTATGCAATATTTTTCATATTAAACTAGTTCTAGTGATTTTTCAGTTTTCCATCAAAACCTTTCCCAATTTCCACTCCTTGGTTCGATTTTGCCCATGAACGAACTCGACCAAGATTTTACAACTATTTATTTCATATATCAAACTGGAAGTCTAGCACTTTCATTGTTAAATCAGCTCTCTGAACTCAAATGTTGTCAGAATAACTTTTGTAAACTTCTTAGGAGCACTATAGTGAAAAGTTCTTTTTTGAGTAGGCCTATTTGGTATACCGAAGCCAAAAGAACAATTAATTTCTTCGCGACAAAAAGAAAGAAGAAATGAAGTCTATTTAGATTCAGCCTCTAAAATATATACTTTGTGTATGTGAGAATGTATTACAACGAAATGGCTTAAATTCGGACATCGTGTTGTTTTGTCACGTAATCAGGCTGCGTGCGATTATAGTGTTAGTCAAAACAAGACTTGTTAGAGACGCGTGCCCTTGAACCCAAAATGCCTTCAACGTCTGTCTTGACATTCCGCAAAGTACGCAACGATTTTAAAATATACAATAAAATTAAATACATGTACTGGGGTATTCTTTCTACCCTTTACATTATTTTATAACTAATGGACCCAGCAATGCTTCGCTATTTCTTGATTTAATTTAAAGGGTAGTTATTCCATTGCATTACATTGACATAAGTAATCGAATTGCAAAATGGTTTTTATGCCACTTAAGAATATACTACACAAATTTAGATTTAGTTTGTAAACCTTTATAGATAATACAGTAAACCTTTTGTTTGCTTTTACCTAATGTAAAAAAACTGGTAGTTGTGAAGAATTGTAAAAAACCTGATTCTAAATTAGGCCATTGTTTTTGTTTACTTTAAGTTGGTCAACCTAAAAACCCGTTGATTTTGAAGGAATAATAAACTGATTACAAATTTGCTAGTAAAGTTGCTATGTTAATGAATGTAAACAAATATATGTTCCTAAGCTTTTTTTGTGAGTTATGGCATAACCATTACAGGTGGCTATGGTTAGGGTCTTGAGTTCAATACAAAAAAGGATGTTCAGTTTTTCCCAAATTTGAAAATTTACCGGAAAACTTTTTTCTTTCCATAAAATCCTAATTCGGACTATTAAGAACATTTTAAAACAAATTATAGCAAAATTGGTCCAGTCATTCTCAAGTGATGCGCTTACCAACGAACAGTATTTCACTTTTATTATACAGATTTTGAATTTATTATAATACATTTGAATCAACAACTAACTGTTTAATCTGTTATTTTATTTTATTGGTTGCTATGGTAATGAATGTAAATATATTTAAATAACATGGTTGTGTTAGTTCATCAGTCTAGGCCTAACCTAAAATTATTTTGTGTTTTTAATTTTATTTATGTATTTTTCCTATACAGTATTTAAATAGATATTCTGCTATTCGGGGCGGAGACAAATAAAACAGATCAAAGATTATGAAAATTGTTTCAGCAGTTTTTGAGTTATAAGTGGTGTAACAAACCCGACTTTGTTATATATATATATATACTAGCTGACCCGTACGGCGTTGCCCGTGGTGGTTGGTATTTTCAGTCTTTTTAACGTAATTGTATTCTTTTTAAGTGTTCAGTCAGTGAGTGGTATTTGGCTTTTATATATCTTAAATAATTAGCCCAATAATTGGTGTTTTAGTTCATTGTAGGCCTAACCTAAAATTATATTAAGTTTTTGATCCAAATCAGTTGTTGATCAAAATCAGCTGTTTTAAGCTTTTCATACGAACAGCTGTTTTTTGTGCCCCTGATAAAATCAAAAGAAATCTTTCTTCTTCTTCCTTAAGATTGACCTTCCATAAGATTAACATTGAAACTTTGAGGGCCACTGGGGCGTAGCCCTAATGTCCTAGGATTTCGGTAAATGGCCTAAAACCTTCCCAGGGTTAACCTGTGTTACTATGCAAAATTTCAAAGCAATCGGATGGACGGTTTGGTAACGCATAAAGGACAAACAGACAAACGTGTACAAACGTACAAACAGACGGACATACATTGAATTTTATATACATAGATAATATATATAGATACCCTTTTGATTTTATTGCCTCAAATGTTCAAGTTTGTAGAGGGCGTCATGCTTTCAAAATGTTTACAGATGAGATAAATAAATGGTACATCGCACATTGCCCGAATCTTCGTTACGGTTTAGCGGAAAAACACGAATACAAATTTTCTCTAAAACGTCGACTCTCTGATTTTATTAATAAAACTAATTTTAAGGTGCAAACGGGCAGCCAATTTTGATCCAACTCCTACCAAAATGTCATCAAACTTTTATTTACTATTGACTGAATCAAATAACTATATATACTACGGGTGAGTATGAAGTCCCCGGAAAAAATTAATATTTTTTAACCGATACATTTGGAGTTACAAAACTGGGCACCAAAAACTATTTTAACACGTATTCAGTGGGCAGCTAAGTCCTCTGGGGGACGGCCCACAAGGAGTCGGAAGAAAATCTTAAATGAGAGAGCGGAGGCCGAGTTGCACTTCAAATTAAAGGTTCCACCCTAACTAAAAATGCGGCTGATTAACATTTTATAAAAGTTACAATATTTGTCAAGTGTTACCTATCAAGAACTGAAATTCTTTACCACCACCTACGTTGGACGTCCCTTATGGTGGTACCGCCAAATAATAGTTTCTATAAGAGTAAGCTTTCATGACTCTCATGTTGTCTGTTAAACCGTCCCGGGACATAAAATTTAGCTAATTACAAGTTGATACAAACTTTGACCTGCTGCCATTTTCGACTCAGTCTGGTTTGAGGTAGGATTTGTAGGTTTTTTTCTACAAACAGAGATCTTTAATTTGATGTACAGTTTGACCTATGGAGGCTACTTAACACTTTCTACTGATTCCAAGTGGGCCGTTCGCCTGAGTTGCTACAAAAAATAAGTATTCAGGTGCAGTACTATAGGTGGTCAAGATGGACGCACATAGACCAGTATAATTAGTTGCAGATGTTCGTAAACGGTAGCTTGTTTGCTAACTTCAATACATTTCCACAGGCCTCACTATAACTTCCAATTTTGTAGGAGAAACCCCAACTTAGAGACGCTAAAAAAATGCAGAATACAAATATTTTTTTTTAAGTATTAATTCCGTAGTTAGATTCGTAATTTTGTTCTGTACTTAATCATATGAAGTCATATTTGTATGTATGGTGATTAATTTAACAAGTAATCAAATCAATTGGGCCTAAAACCCTTACTTTTTAGTTTTTTTCCAAAACGTTCGAATTAACTATTGCACTGAGTAACAAAATTGTTATCGATAAAAAATAACATTATACATGTTATTAGCGTGATTTCAAAATTAAAAATTTTTCTGAAATGTACACAGATCACAATGACGTAACTGCAATGTTTTAAAAAAAACTTTTACAGAGACCCAAAGGTAACGATTTATAATAAAAATAAAAATTTGTACTTGAATTCTTAAATATCCTATAGTAGGAAATTGTTAGTGTACGTGTTCTGACGATACGCTATGTCACTTATTCATGTAACACAATGACACATATTTCTATTATATAAAATTATTCCTGCCATTCACGCAAAAACTCTGACCATACTGCATATGCTTCAGAATCTAGATTACCGTTACCACCACCCTATACCACGATCCGAATCCTCTGTTCTAATCAAAACTCTGGCTATAATGTAGTGTGCATGCCCCAGAATCTAGGTTCCGCTACCCACCAAATTACACCGATCAAAGTGCCTCTGTCCTAATCAATCGTAATTTGCGAGAAAATATCAGATAATGCAATAATGCGTTTGCATTTGCTATGCTGCAAGTCGCAAAGTGGTTTGAAAGCAAAGCAAGGTGATATTTCTTAGTCGTCATTAATCTAAGTACCTAGTAACTGAAAAATAGCGAATAGGCGGCAACCCACACAGAGCATTGTTATACGACTGTCACCGTCTCTGCGCAAGCGCCGAGACAACAATGCACAACCTTCTTGTTCTCACGGGTTACTCTCTACCTAGCCAACGCCACGGTGAATTAAAATCCGTAGATTAATTTCAATCACGTACAGATATAGATGCCACTGCGTCGTCATCGTATGTCAGGAATGAGAAATGGCGAACAAACATTGCAACGCCACGAATCAAATTTTTGATCGACACAAAACACATGTTCATCAAACGTTGGAACTTGTGTGTCGTTATTTTTTCTTGACAAACTAATTTTAGGGGGGGGGGAGAGGCCAAACAAATACAAATTTTTATAGATTTTTCGTTTTTTGTTGATTATTATTCCTCAGAATATTCTCTTTAAAATTACAATTATAATATGACAATAAATAGTAAGGAAATATTTTAACAGTGAACAAATTATTTCAAAAAAGATTGCACTGCTTTAACAACTAGTAATTTTTGGTTCCAGCTGGCCAGCTAGTTTCAAATCTCGGCGAGAGACCCGGTAGCTTTTCATACCTGTGGTTAGAGGGAAGGAGGGCGGAAGTAAAGCAAACGGTGGTTCGCTAGCTTCCAAGCTGACGGGATGTGTCTAGTTACCTGGCCAACGGCTTATGATGTTTTGCAGTATTTATAGAAACAAAATGTTAAGTTTTAGATTTTTGAAAAAATAATGAATTAATTAAACTGAAGCTGAAAGAACAGTAGTAAAAAAGGAGGACCAAGAAAATCCTTCTTATTATGTTGCAGTCAAGTGTGAATAATATCATTAGTTTGTATAAAACTCTGTTTCCCGAAAACTCAAAATGTATAAACTATACTAAACATAGCTCAGCAGCCGTATAATATTTCCTAATCAAATTTTTATCACAGTTTTATGATAGCAATTGAAAGTTCCTAACAAAAGGGTTTCTAAAAAATTAGGATAATACAAACTGCGTAAAAAATATGTTTATACGTATGTTTTTGGTAAAATTTAAGGTATTTATTATTTTAAAAAGCAACTTTTTTAGTTAGCCACATATTTAAAAACAATCTTGTGTTAGGAACTAGCTAAAGACCTAATATACGCAATATACAAATATCATGAATCTAAGCAGAATACCAGCACGCTAGGCGGTAGGGTCTCTCCTATGTGCTCGTACAACAGCCAAACACTACGCTGCTGAAACTGTGAAGAAGTGCACAGTTCAATAGATTTTATATCTTTTTCGTAAACTTTCGTACTGAGATTAAGCTTAAGGATTGTACAAGTATAAAGAAAAAAGGATTCATTTTATTAAATGTTATTGATAATACCAAGTGGAAACAAGGTGGTGCTGCAGTTCCACAATGCCTATACCAATGAATACAGAATACTTTTACAGAATACAGAATGAAAGTATTCTGTATTCATTGCCTATACGCACGCGAGGTGTCACTGAATTTCACAACACTTCTTCACAATCAGATAGTTACAACATAATTTGTACCCTAATCAAAAATTCGGTTTGAAAAACGACAAATATTTATTGAGACATTTTAGAACTCATTCGAGTCACTTAGAACGAGCTAGCTCGGTTTGAAATACCGGCAAGTACAGCAGATTTACAATACTTCTGTCAACATACGATTCAAATTAGGAACTAAAGTAAACAACCATTCATCAGAAATGTGTTCTAAGAACAACGGTCGTGCTGTAAATCAGGACCTTTACAAAAAAACTCTGTCAGTGGTTGTCATAAACAATTTATATTCCGTATGGTTCTAATAGTGAATTACTGCTTGTTTAGATACAACTGAGCGCATCTTCCTACCTGGCTGATCCCAGGATGGGGTGTTTACGTGTTTTACAGTAGTACGAATTATTTTTTAAATCCACAATAAATCTACGCTAAACAGTATCACATTTTGAGTACTGATAGTTTAACAAACTTAAAATTATTTCTTGAATTTGTAAAAGAATGTATTATTTGTAGTTATGTTCAAGAGCTTTGTTTGGATTCCAACTTCGATAATTTCCTTTATTAAGTACAGGCACTCTAAGTACCCTCTTTGTTTCTTACACAGTTGCAGTTGTGTAAATTTTGGTTGATGGTGGATGGTGCCCTCAAACAAAAATTTCCTTATACCTATTTTTTACACACTTATTTTATGTATGTATGTTTGTTTGTCTATTATTTGTGAACAAATACTCACTTCAGTTTCATTTATTATTCAGATCACTTTTTAGTTTAAAAAAATGCAAAATAAATAAAAAACAAAACAAAAATATACTGTGTGTTTAAAAAAATGTCCACTAATAATCCTCTTACATTTTTTATAGCATCATTTACACAAAACATATCCAATAATCATAGTCCAGGTTCGGGCTACCAATTTCAATGTTAAAGTAACCTAACCATACCTTCACTTTTGAGCATATTTTTTTGTTATTTTCGTCAAAAATCGAAAGCTGTATTTTTTTTTTCTTACAGTAAAATAGATTGGGGGTGTTGATTCCTAAGGTTTTTGCGAGTTCTCTTTTTGCTACTGAGTAAAAAATTAATAAAGTTTACTATTTTTTACTATTTATATCATACGTTTATGAAAACAATAAAACGGTTTTTGAAAATTTATTCAGCAATCAACATCCGCATATGACAGTACTTCAAAATGAAACCAAATTTTTAAATTGAATTCACGAATTAACGAGAAAATGACTTATTCTGTAGTATTGCTCTTATAGGAATCACATTCAATATGGCGGACAGGACATCCCTCTTAAAGTTTTCCATTTCCGTCTAGCCGCCATTTTGTTTTTACTAAATAATTTGTCTCTAGAACGGTTTACCCGATTGATTTCAAACTTAACAAGGCCTTTAATTCCGTCCAGACCACAGTTAAAGTAAAATGACCAGCTTAATCCAAGAATCCGGGTTAAAATAGCGGTCATTTAAAATTTGTTGTACAAATAGCAAAGTTCGGTAAATTTTTATTAAAAATTTTAAAAATATTTTTACGGTAAATTTGTATTAAGCTTATTTAATTTCATACAGTATGGTATAACTCTAAAAACTGTTATTGGACAAGGATAACAGTATAACAGCGTCTATTTTTGTACATTGTTTTGGGTTAACATTTTACCAACTAGCAATATTTTAACTAAGAATAACCTCAATTACAGTGAACCAAATGTAACCCGCTCGTCTGAGTGTAGTATCTTTTATCTGCGATTAAAACATCCCAATCATTTTCCAGTTACAAGTAAACGAACGTCAAAAGATGCCAGAATACCAAAGTTCTGCTGCTTTATCAAATTCTACGCCAAAATTCGAAGAATGCTAGTGACAAGATTTGCACGTCTAATCATGTAAACTCGACATTTAATCTCCTCGTAATGTTAATGTGTCGTTCACTACTCTCGATACAGCACGATGATACGAGACAGCGAATTTGTTGTTATAACAAAGTTAACTACGAACAGTATTATGATGTGCAAGTGACGAGTGCAACCTTGTAATATCCATTGGTGTTTCGATGGAAGTTAACCAATGCATGGTCAACTCCCTTGTCATATGTTCGCGGCAGACCATGTTCCACCTAGAGTCGGTAAATGACTGCGTATCAAAGGAATGTTCGCGGCGACGTAGTCTGGACGAGATTCATGTTACAACTTGTAACATCTCCTAGCCTCTCCAAGAGTGTTCCCGACTGGCCAGTTCATCCCCGTAATATCCAGCGAACACGGTCGTGCCCAGCGAAAAAAATCGAAAATCCCACAAACATTTCACTGCTATATGTTAAAGAATGTTCGCAAGTGTATACCGGGCTTCACGCGCGCGTGTTACAACTGAATCAGCAGTTCAATTCGATTTAATACAAGAACTACCATGACTTACGGTATTTTCGTGAGACATTACACCAAGCTAAATATAGAAACAAGATTAATAAGACCCGAAAGATCACCTTGGAGCGGTTCATCTTGCCGACCATATGGTCAGACTTTGCTTGGTCACATGTATAATGTTATCTGTCAGGTGGTTCCCCCCCCCTCCCACTATGCAAACACTCCTTGTGCGGAGGAACAATGCCGGCTCTTCTATCAACTGCATTCCGTACGCGCCTGTCCAATAGAACACATGCTTCAAGATCACCCGACAACACGTTATTCAAATCAACAGGTTACATGCAATATCGAACGAAGATCGTGTAAATAAATACAGCATACTAAAATAAAGATTCACTCAAAGTTAAGCGTGCCCAACAAATTTCATAAAAATTGTGAGGTATTGCGCATGCACAAGTACAAAGAACGACGTCTTTTTAATATTTTACTAAATATAACTACAGTACAGGGGTTTTGAATTTCACAACCATCTGTACATTGTATAAAGAGGAAAAGTCTGTTAGTTTGTATGATACAATTTGTATGCGAGTTCGTAATGCACGCCCAGGCCGTTTGACGGATTCTAACTCAATTTGGCATAGTGATCAGTTAGCCCGAAAAGGAGATAACTACGTAAAACTTATTTCGATTACTTAAATTTAAGGGGTTAAAATGGGGCAATTACCCTATAAATTACACTTTTAATTAGAGTGAGAATAGAAAGCTGACATGTTACAACAAATCTTATGTGCTACATAACCAAATTAGAGCTGATTATTAGTATTTGAATTATTCGGGTTTAAGGGATGAAAACGAAGTCACCAATTTATTGTAAATAATATTCATTACTTTACGTCCCTTAAAAAGAAAAATACCTGACTATAATTAATTAATAATATACATATTTTCCTTTCAATGGGAGCCAGCCCCCTCTGCCCATAAGTATGGGCGCCCATGCACCTTTTCCTGGCTATGTTGTGAGGCTGCTTACCCGCATGAAATTAACAAACAGCCCGAAGCTTCTCGAACCAGACCAGATAGCTACGTGTTGTGGTATCCAGCTGTAATTAATTATTATGATTATTTTTGATCTGTCGGAGACGGTTTCTCACGGACTGATTGAGCGAAGTGAATGAACTCGGGAAAGAGTTCAAACTGTTCTAGTCGACCATTTTGCTTTCTCGAATTTGAGTAGTTACTAGGAATTTTTCGTTAAAAAATCTATTTTCTTCGTAAATAGTAGTTATAGGTTAGATTTGTACATTTTGTATTGTTAATATTACTGTATACATAGGCGCCATAACCAGAACGACCGTACGGAGGGGGGGGGGTGGAAGATTTTCATAAATTAAGATGCAAAATAACACGTTTTAGGCTTTCCAAAAGTACTTTAACATTATATCGGTATGTATAATTTTTCACTTCTAATTGTGATTCAGGTCTATTTTAGAATAATTTAAATAGCAACCATGACTCATCCCCCGCCAAATCTTTCCGTGCACTGTCTCTAACCCCATAAAACACTCGACTTGGAACACACACGGCGTTTTATTGTCGGCTGCAGATTAGTTACCTTCGTCGCTCATAAAATTTAAAGTGTGCACACAGGGCGGTAAAATTTCTGACTCTGCCTAAAAGCATCATTGGATTCATTAAACTGAAGTGTCTAGTTCATCAATCACGAAGTGTGTTATGTAATATATTATTTCTTTTAATGTTTTATTAATATGAACAGAGAGCAACTCTCGCTGTATTCTTATTCCGTCCCCCGATTGAAAAGGAAGCAAAACATATATACTTTATTTGGGTTAATTTAATCAATAAATAAAAGAAGAGAAGATTTTGAAGCATTCTACACTATGCGTTTCCTGATTTGAGGAACTAGAAGAAACATTTTCAATTATTTCAGAATGTCGGTTTCGTTATTTGACGAACTACACTCGCGGCTGAAGGATAGTATACTAAGAAAAAAATACTAAAATAAGGAAAATTGGCGTGCATTTAGTCACGTTCGTCAATGTTTCGGCGGAGACGCTGGAAAATCGTCGATTGTAGTTGCAGCGAGCGGCTGCACAGCTACTGTCAGCTGAAAATAAACCTATTTTTTATTTTTCCGACCAATGTTTATTCTCTAATACTCTCCTTCACGGCACTGTTGATATTATGATGGCGGCGGCAAATAATCGTGGCGGACGAAAACTCCAGGCCATACACTATACTGCATCGTATATCAAATAAAGTGACAGTGCCCATTCCACCAAAGATAATGTCAGTAATATATTGATAATTTATTGTAGTTTGACATTTGCGTAGGTGTTGAAAACAAGTTACTCTTAAGAGCCTATTTTAATGTAAAGTGTGAAATATTTTTTACAATGGGTTACGCCTATGACTGTATATACGTATTACTATAAAAAATACGATTTTTATAGGAAAAACATGAATGCACTTCGTAACCCCGTTACGTCTTCCATACATATATTTGATAACTTCTTTTCATTAAATGTATAGGACCAATCATAAAATAAAAACTACCATGATTAGGCCTATTTCTAACAAAATACTAATATAAAAATTAATTATTGTAAATGTTGACCCCATTAGTTCTTAAAATGTTTAGAAGTGAAGCAAGTAAAATAATGAATGATTATTGTATCCAAGTTTTCAAACAATCAAAATGTGTGTGCTCAAATTTTTTAATGTATCTCATAAGAACAAATTTTGCAAAATTTCGGTTCGCGGGCGAGTCCGGGTTCTCAGACAGTAAACATTGAATACCTGGTTTGAGGGGGGAGGTCGAAGAGTCCGGCTATCATTTAAAGAAGGTGTGACATGTGTATGACATTTAGCTCTCTGCACTGGTTAGGAAAAATATCACCACTCTGAACATAATTTGATGCTGTAGGCCTACTTTATATAATGATAATTCCAAAGATTCCGCTTGACAGATTTGTTAGGTTACAAGCACAAAGGGGGACAAAGAGTCCGACGTCCAATCAGAAAGGGCCCAGACTCGATGTCCGCCTTTTCGAAATATCTTCGTTGGAATGTCCCCGGACTCTGTCCTAGATTCCAAAATGTCAGCTCTCTTTTCTCAGGGGAATTAAAGCTGTATTGTTTTTCGGTAGTTGCCCCATTTTAACCACTAAAATGTAAGTAATAATTAGAAATAATGTTTAAGGTGTTAGCCGTTTTTTGTGTTAATTAACCACTCAGTCTAATTTGCTCTCAATCCGTCAAAAGGTCTTGGCTTGCATAGCGAACATATAATTGTATCATACATTCCCGCAGACTTTTCTTCTTTATACATATAGATAAACTAGAAAACACCGAAAAATTCAGAATACTTTGGCACAGAGGCCATAAGAAGGGAACATTTTACGTCATACGCTACAATGGGCAGTAAACAGACTCTGTTGTTAAGTTTGACTTTAAACTTATGAGATTGTTCGACTATAAGGCTGAAATTTGGCACAGTAATAACTCAGATTTACATTTTAGTTAAGGAGGGATACCCTGTTCGCTATATTGAATGTGATTCCCATAAGAGCAATGCTACAGAATAAGTAATTTATTCGGTTAATTTGTGGATTAAATTTAAAAATTTGGTTTCATTTTAAGTACTGCCATATGCGGATGTTGATTGCTGAATACGTTTTCAAAAAAACAGTTTTTGTTTTTATAAACTTATGATATAAATAGTAAAAAATAGTAACCTTTATTTATTTGTTACTCAATTGCAAAAAGGGATATTGCAAAAAACCTTAGCAATCAACACCCACAATCTATTTTACTTTAAGAAAAAAATACAGCTTTCGTTTTTTGACGAAAATGTGCTTAAAAGTGAAGGTATGGTTAGGTTATTTTAACATTGAAATTGGTAGCCAACTTCGCCGTTTTGAATTTAGGGACCCGAGCCCCAAAGACTTAGGATATAAAAAGTGAATTTAGAAATGTTAGGGACTATTTGGGGGAACAAAAACAAATAGTATGTCAAAAAGAAAAAAATAATTTGGGGTTATCAATTATCTCTTCAGTTTTGAGTTTTGATTTACAAATAACATCTCCCTATATAACTGTACCAAAACTGGTGGTAAATTGGAGGTTTAACGAACTAATATGCTTTAAATCAAAAACGTGTTTAATCTGAGAGGCTATCATTAATCTAATGGGGAGCCTCAAGTTTAACATAACCCCTGAAATATACCCTAATACCAAATGTCACGCTAAATCTAGTTACTAGTACAATTTCTTCTTTTTTTTCTGCCCCAAGTACGACAGACGAGACGGTTAGAGTTCATCTTTCACTGTAACAAGACTAGCTTCAGAATAAAAGCACACTTCCCACTCCAAATTAGGCAATAAGGCCGACCTCTAATGTCCTTGATCGTGTTTAATAAACGATGACTTGTTTTCTCCTTAGTCCTTTACAGTGACGAGGAATTTCACTCTGCAAACTTTGACCGTTCCCCGCTTTGTCTTCAGATCCGTGACGCGTCACTACAAGTACACAACCAACACGTTCTTATCAACGGACATCGTTCCGGTTTTCATACCACACATACAATTATTACTAATAAAGAAAGAAAATTTACAAACACGTTTGCCGTTTATCAGAGGTATCAAAATATTTCTCAGATGATACGTACTAGTTTCGTCGGAAACGGATATACCGATTTGCTAAATTGTGGATTCAATTGTATCATATTATTATAAAATATTATGACGGTGCAGCACTTAACGGTCAAATGCACAGATCTGATCATACAATACCTTTTGGTACCTACGTTTAATTCTGTTTTTATAAACACGAATAAGGTAATAATTTACA
>JAGFPH010000015.1:677554-741717 GCA_018207615.1 Philaenus spumarius
AAACACAAATAAAGCAATAATTTACAAAATAACATTTTTGAGCGTAGCGAACGAATGCGCAAGCCGATTATTATTTTCTTACAACAGAAATGTATGGTTTTTAAAGGGCTTTACTTTGATGTATCATAGTACCATGGCCATGTGTCAAATAAAAAATTTTGAGATGGTGTGGTAGGAGGGGAGGGGGTTTTGGGATTTTATAAATATGTTCTCTAAAATTACCCCTGAAGGTGTTCACTATCAATTTTTGTTCAACTATCCCGAGATATTTTTTTTATAATGAGGTGTTAAGTTTTCAAAAAAATCATGTCTATAGAGCCATTGATCCATTCTAACTTTGCCAGTCAAGCCTCAGGACCTCTGGTATACTAAGTAGAATGTTAACACTTATACCAGCACAGAATGGAAAGCTATTATCAAGTTTACATATTAATGCTTCGTATAAGGCGCCATTACACACCATGGCATCTCAAAACATCATATTATTCACTCCGTGCATAATAATCATAACCGGTTCTAGAGACCCTGACAGTTAGTGCTACTATGCATTATTTTGTGGCTACAAAGGTATTGTAAGTACATCTGACTATGCTTTGTATAACCTATCTATACATATTAAAATCGTGTCTGTCCGTCTGTTTGTGACGGCATAAGAACGGCTTAAAGTTAAAAGCTGAGGTTTGAGCTATAGACGCAACATTTTGTCGAGAAGGGTTAAGAGAAATACACATTTAAAAAGTCCATTCGTTCAAAAGTTGTGACGTCATTTATGACCAAAGACGACTAATTCGCCCTCTTTTGGGCACGTTTCTGCTTATAACTTTATACTGGTAGCACTTTTATTAAATTTGAGATACTCATTGGATTCAGCTCGCCGAGTTTTTCCATATGCCCACCAAGCTGATTAAGTAGGGTGCATAGTTTAGAAGTTATAACACGAAAATTGTGCGTTTTTCTTAAGCATTTGGTTTGCCACCTTTTTAAACAGCTGTAGCTTTTCAACGGTAGGTCCTAGAAAACAATTTTAGACCACCTTGGCGATTGGAAATTTAATTCTCTACAACTTTCATATTTCACATTCTTTCTCCAAAGCTATCTAAGAGGTCGAAAATGAAAAAAAGTGTTGATAGATTTGCTTTAAGGGAATTTCGGCACTTGTTCACGTGGACAGAGTCACATATACAGCTAGTAACAGATAAAACTTCTGATTCGAATGAAAAGCTTAGCAACATATGTTTGTTGAGTGCATTTACATTCGTTACCATTTCAACCAACTTAGCAAATTTAGAATCAGTTTATTATTATTACAACAAACAGCTTTTTTAGATTAGTTTAGTAAAATAAAAAGCAAACAAAAATCTACTGTTAAATATTAAAAACAAAACAGCTAATTTGGATTAAAAGCTTATCACAATTTTAGGTCAGGCTTATACTAAACCAACACACATTTCTTATCCATGTGCCTCTGTCCTAATCAATCGCCATTTCAATGAAATTGTCAGATTATACAATACTATGATTTGCTTCGCCGGGGGGGGGGGGGGGGGGGCGGAGCGAGCGGGGGCGGAGCTGCTAGTTTAAACTGAAAGCAAAGCCCAATAATTATGCTCACTCGCGGGCTCCGGTTGAATCAGGTTCAAGGGAATGCGTCAGATCCGGTAAACAACATTACTTAGACGGGCACTCCGACCCGGTCTTACCTTGTTAGGCTGTACATGCCAACTCCTCCGTTTTCCTTGTCTCTGTAAGGTACTGAAGTCTCCGGGGATCTCACACTCTTGTGCTGGCGCAGAGTCGAATACTCCTGCTAATAGTCTGAGCCTGTTACCTGGGCAGATACCCTGAAAACCAAAGCCCCAAAATAAATAAAACTGTTGTTACGGCAAAAGCAGTCAAGTCGATCAAGAAATATAATAATATTCATTAACGCTTAACATATTACTGTACTTTTAGACCACAACACATACCCAAACTGTAGTGGAAAGACGTGTCGCAAGTAAAGCAAACAGTTGTTGACCCGCTTTAAAGTTTAAAGGACATGACTACAGTAAAGACCACGAAAGAATACCGTTGAGGGACGGGCTTGTTTACACCGAGACCTTGAAAGCTCCAAACGCCTTGGTGCGACGTTGTCACGTTCTTCCCACGCTTCTAACTGAACGCGGCTGACTCAACGCATTTATAATTCTTTAAACTGTGCGATCAAGCCTCGAGCGGTAAATACCACGAGTGTTCGAGACTAGTAGATATGGCAACGCTGCGCGTCCATCCTATTCTTTAGTGGTCTTTAGTATAGTAACCTATTCTTTGACGATATTTAAGTAAAACCTACAATAGACGTATAGAGTTCGTCATATAACACTTTGAATTGATCAATCATATGTTATATGCATTGTCGTCCTAATGGGGTCAAGAGTTAAATACAAGGAATAGCTGGATTGTACTGTATGGAGCCTTCAACAAGTATCAGAAGAATTTAAGAATGGAAAATTAGAGAAGCAGACAAAGGGATGGTGTGTAGGCAGACATAGGCATGTTGGGAATTAAGAGCTGAAGATCTGTGGATGCTGACAAACGGACATGGGGAAGATAAGACCAATGAAGGGCCGTAGCACCGGAGTAGTAAGAGCCTTCGTTAACAAATAACAAAAAGACAAATGGTCCGTGAAATTTAAAAAAAAAAAAAATTGCCTGAGGGACAACAAATTATGTAATTTAAATATCTTAAAACTCATTGTACTGTATTTGTATTCAAGTCATTATTTGATTAAAAAGAATAATTCTATCCGTCTATGTGGCCTTTATTCAACTCAAGTATTACTTGTTCATGGCGCGTTTCGGAAGGTTATTCCATCATCATATAATCGGTTTATTGAGGACGTTAATACATTCAGATAAATGTAAGTTCAACATGTTCACTAGTAACAAAATTTCAATAATAAATCTTTGTAAGAGTGAAAACTACAAGATTCGCGTAGATATGCCACGAATGTGGGGTAAAAATGTTTGATTGAATGATTTAAATTGTGAAAATTACACTAAATACTGATGAAGTGAACTGTGTTCATCCGTATCGTAACAAACTTTCTTTCATAAATCATGTAATCTTATTTCACTTAAATATTAATTACAAAAGTATGTTCAATCTTAATATAAAGATTTTGAAACTGTTAAGAGGTTTTGCATTCCTAAAACTACTTATTTCCCCTCTATTAGTTGTACATATAAGTCACATAGACGCACAGAATTACAATTGTTATTTTAATTTATATTTTACCCATCGACTACTGTTTAAACATACCTGTCTTCCACGCAAAGAGCAAAGCCACCAGCCTTCAATGCCTCCTGTATTTTGCTCCAAGACAGTGAGAACATCTCCTCTCCGGAAAGCAAGTTCATCAGGAGACTCGGCGATGTTGTCGTATAGAGCTCTCGCCACACAGTTCTGCAAATAAAGATTTCACTGTTATTTATTAACTTGACAATGATAAACAAAATATAACAGGTAACTATAAAATCAAATAGGTCGAAAAAGACAAAGCTGCAATTTTGGTCAAACAAATTGGATGCAAAAAATAAGATCACGCAGCTGAACCGCTGACGAGTGTTGAGCGAATTTCAAAAATGAAGCTTACAGAATATGTTTTAGGGTTTCAACCAACTATTTGGGAAATTGATCTACTCATGAATAGCTATCTATTTATGTGCACCTCAGCCTTCAGCCCCGTTTTGCCTCAGCCTTCAGTTTGCACTCCGGAAGCTGACCCCACGATAAAATCCCTCACATGGATTTGAACCGGGTATTTTTATGGTATTTTACGTTTTGATCGATGTTGGGGAAACCAGACGGGCTATAAGGCCGAGTAAAAAAACAAAATGCGCAGAATAATCTCCTATATATTATTTTAAGGTAAACCCCAAAAAGTTCCATTCTGGTATGAAAAATATAAAACATTTTTACTTCCTGTCAAAATGTGCTTCCAGTTGTTGAATTTTTGAACTCGTCCGAGCGACTTAGAAAACCAACGTGTGTAAATCTTTTGACCAAATCGGACGTAACATGCGGCCGTTAGAGTGCGATCACATATATTTTACATATATACATTTACAATTTTTAATGACACTCCAAAACACTCATCTTTCCTATAGAAATTCGTTAATAAGATCAAACGTGTTTATTTCATTTGATTTATATACTGATTTATTTAATCAACCAAAAAACTAGAAGGTTTACATTTGTATTGGATTGGTAAGCCTGGTTATTATCGCTTGAGTTTTAAAAAAAATAGATAACAGTTAAGCACGTGCGATCGCCGATCATGCGCCCGTCATTCTAGGAATGAACATTGCCACACACTGCCAGATCTAGCTTGTCATCATTCCAGGAAAGAAAGCAAAATCAAATACTGTACTTCGGTTTCTTCTTTCCAGTTTTGATATTCCACAATTTTCGAAATCCCGGCACACATAGTCAGATTTAGGACGCCAGTTCTATTAACAGTCCTGAAATTAAATGCGGAATGGTCGAGTACGCAAAATTGGATGCACATTCAGTGAAATCGAAAAATATTTAAATAATAATAAAGGTCCAGTGGAACGAAAGGCCCAAATCCATAGACATGGGAGAAGAAATCAAACTTATCAAAAGTTATCGAGCTCTCAGCATTTATTTATAGGTTATGCCGGTCTGAGGTGCATTTTACGTCTAGTATTTTGTAGCCTAGGCTTTTAAATTATAATAGTATTTTATAATTTGGACGCAAAAAATCGAAATGCAAATGTTTTTTCTCTCCCATAAATGTAACTTAATATGTGCCAAGTTTGAGAATGTTCCAAAACAGGAAGTACCTTCGATGGTCCAGAACCGTCTGGAACATTCTCGAACTTTCTGCAAAATTCTATAATATTCTGGAAGCTTCTAGAACATTCAGGAACATTCTGGCCAGTCTTGAATAGTTTGGCTCTCGATTCCCAGCTTCTTCATCGACTACTCATTAAAAGTCCATTGGTATAAAGTGCCCTTTGACAACCCCTCTGATCGAAGGATACTACACCAGCAGCGACAGTGAAGGTTGCGCGTGATGGTCGTAAGAGCTTGCCCCGGCAGGACTAGGCCTCACTAGTCCCTGCACTTAAAGCTGCCTGGAAGCTACCCAATCCCATGTCTATGGGTAACGGGCGCATCCTTGAAGCAGGGCGTGAGGTAGGGCTACGCGTAAGCGTACCTGACGTCGACTCGTCTAAAGTGGCAGAGGTATACCTGCCGACACGAGTACTACGGGGGAAGGAGCCCCACTGGGTATTAACCAGTGCCTTTCACATGGAGATGGTATCGTAGGGGTAGTAACCTTGCTGAATGGTATGAGATTCCGTAAGCGAGAGCTTCAGTATCACACTTAGACCTGTCGTTGACAATGTCTATAAATCCGCAATTCACACACTCAGATCTCCGAACTCAACCTCTGCAGCTCCAAACCGAAAGTTTCTTCATAGTATGGCGGGCTACCTATAGGAGTGGTAGTGATATGGGTATACCGGCACGCACAGAAGCACACTCACATTATTTATTATATATAATGATTGAAGATTTACACAGCTGCATAAAAAACACATTACGTGAAATTAGTGTTACCATGGGAGAAGGACACTTTCTCGTTAATCCAGCTAGATCAATGCGGCTCTCCTGATTGAGATCTCTTCGTTGATGCTTTCTGTAAAACAGAAACACCATCCGCTCGAATGGGTTGACAACGTGCCTCGATAGCACTACATTTTTCGAACGAAAGGTATTTACTTCACATCGAGGGGCATGCCTTTCTTGGTATGGACCCACATTTTACACGCGCAAATTTCATTTTTAAGCCAGTGTTCGGACGTATTAGTCGGACGGAAACTAGAATTCAGTTCCAGAAGGTCGGTATTTCAGACAATCTGCCGAAACTGTTCACTATGATCCTCCGCATTACAGCTGATGAGAAAAGTCCAGACGTTCTTTTAAAAATAAATCATAACTGGCACCATAGCGTGAAACTATATACACAGAACGATATATAGACTGCATGCCGGGTAATAAACGACTATACCCGATGTAATCTAAATGACATCTACATTGTAGTTCTAGGTCGCGATTACGGTGTCGAAGAAAGATTTATTAGAAAATTATTGATTCACTACAACGCGGTACCGTCTACGGAAAATATCTTGTTCTTTGCTTAGCTCAAGGTCAGTGTGATCTACTTCCGTTGTCATGACAACCATTTTATACGGTAAGTTTATATATAACCGTTACGTCACTTGTCGATTTTATTGGCATTGATAAGATTGCTTAGACATAGTGTTTGCCTTTGCAATATGCCTTTAGACTGAAATTTAATTTACGGCTTTACAGAAGAGAAGACATCTCTTATTAACACTTGTTTACGATCGGGGTTTTTAAGATAGGCCTCTGGATTTTACCCACTGATGAATGAACACAAAAAATTATAAAACAGATTATTTGCAACTCTTAATTCGTCATTTCGGTTCAGTAGGCCTACATAGCTTTTGAACATCTTTTCAGGAAGTTCAACTTCATTATATTACCGAACCAAACCCATCTAATATATAAAAATGAGTATTTGTCTGTTTGTTCGTCTTCTATGCATTCCTAAATCATTCATCCTATTACAATGAAACTTTAGTGAGTCGTTGTGCGAAGGTTTTTAACAAAAGAAATTATCCCAAAGTACCCAAAGATTGTAGAAAATAAAAATTTGATGAGTCATAATTGACATACGTAATCGAAGTGACAATTCTGAATGTCAAAAGGAGAAGTATGCTGATTCCACGTAATCCCATCATACCAACCGACATGCCATTTGATTTCAAACGACAGCAGTTCCCTCCGTTCGCCTTGCATTCACAATGCCTATCAAAAAAGCACAAGGTCAATCGTTTCAAGTGTGTAGATTAAATCTAAAAAATACACACTTTTCACATGATTAATTATATGTTGCAGGCTCACAAGTGGGACGGTCGAACCATGTGTTTGCAGAAGACGGAAAACCCAAAAGTATTGTACATACCAAAGCACTTGAATAAACTTTTTCAAATTTAATGCACAAAAAATTAAATTTGAATTTTATTTTGACTATCGTTTATTTTGTACATGTAAATGTGTCTGCTTTGTATATGTGTACATACTAAGATAGAAAAAGGGGCGTGCAAGGCATACCGGGTACAGGTACACGTAGGTAAAAAGTGTTTCCTTTTGAACAGTCAGTAGGTTACCTAAATTTTTTCAACTAAACATAATTGTATCCCACCCAAAATATTTAAGGAGCGAATAATTTTTGCATGAAATTTCGATGGCAACTGCTTTTATCAATTTTAACGTCACATTAATGTTCATCATGGTGTAATTTGTTTTTATTCAACACTTCCTTGAACATTCGTTAGAAATAAATGCGTACTTTGAACAGACACATTCGCTTTAATATTAACCCTTAAACGTGTAACTAATAGACCATAACGCATCCCACATTTTTGTGGTTAGAAGCCGGAAGTAAAGCAAACAGTTGTTGACTAGTTACCTATTCTTTGTCTCTCGATTATTTTGCAACATTTTACTACAGTATTGAAGAAACCCCAATGGACGGATAGAGTTCGTCGTAGCACACTGAAGGGTTGATGGAATAATCTTTTTGCGATCCGCGACACGATAAGGAAGTGACACATCCACGACCGTAAAACCAATGAGGTCTTGTGAAATCACAGAGGGGTTTAAACCAATGAGTGTATGTCGAACTGCAGATTAGGTCGCCTCGTGTAATTTAACAAGATGATTGATCGTCAATTCGATCTGTCAGACAAAGGCAGTTCAATCAGAACTAGCCGGAATTAGTCGAGGGCGGAGGATTTATATTCTGAATGAGACATACAGCGTTGACGACTCACGTAGATCGTAGTCGAGGTCTCTAAACGTGACATGCGTGGAAATAGCACATTTATGTATGTATACTGTTAGCTTTGGGTTACTTCCCGGGAATGGCGCCAAATTTTTAGGCGGACGGTTTAAATTAGATATGCATTATTTAGATAGCAAATTGAGAGATTTTCCAAGCCGGACTTTTCTGTTTGGACAATGCAGTGTGACGAATTCCAGGAGATTATGCCCGAGTTACTCACGAACACGAAGGCGTCAGTGTCTTGTCTACCTAATAGAAAGTATTTTGTATGAAGCAAAGAAGCATTTGAGTAAACTTTTCTATTTCTCAAGAGTTTAAACATTTTCCGGAAGAGTGAAAAAAAACTGAGTAAAATCCAGCGGTCTAAACTATTTATAGGCCTAACGGGTCATTCTATAATATGAAATCAACCCGAGAACTTAACCTACTAAGTCTCAGATTTACACGATTTTTGTACATTAGTTACATTAAATTTGTTGTAAATTTGTCATATTAATGTTTTTGAATGACGGAAATAGCAAAAACTTGTAACGGTCTGGATCACATAAATCCTTGTTGATTTGAAACCGATGGTGCTAGAGTGATATTTAGATTAAATACTGAACATAGTATTGCGGTGAAACAAATGCAAACAGATTATTGTACACTCTGGCATTTTTACGGTGATTACGATTCATTAGGACAAAGGCACTTGTATCGAGGTAAGGTGGGGTAACGGTGACCATGACCCTGACCCAAGCGCAGTAGATCCAGAGTTTTTGAATGAACGGCAAGAATTTTGTGTATGATAGAGATACTTAACTGCCATACATATCAAAACTACGATAAGAAAAATTAAAAAACTAAATTAATTTTCTGAAAATTTTGAAAAATATCTTGAAACTACAAATTACAAAATTCTAAAAAAATTGTTTTGGTACTATATTTAATTACAGCTCATTTTAATTTCCACACGACAGTGCCATACAATGTTATTATATTGACTACCAAAATTTATATTTTGGCTCCCATAATTTTCAGCAAGCTACAATTTTTGTTCTGTGTTTAATTTGAGCTCAATACCACTCAAATATACCGTGACTGACAAACAAACAAGTTATCGTACCAGATAAGGGTTAATTTGTTCTTTTTAATATTCATATTTCCCCATAAGATTTATTTTTACACAATAGAATTGCCACAAACAATAAAAAACTAGTTGCCTTTATTGCGGCAAACGGGTTGAATAAAATATCTATCTTGAGCGTTGGTAGTCAGCTGTTAAGTCACTACAGCTGATACTTTGTAGTTCCAGTATTTCGCCGCACTCTGTACAGAGTAACTTGACCCCAGCTGTCATATTGGAGGTTATGTTAGTCTACTGGCGCAGTAAACATGTTAATGGCGCCACTGTTTCATGTATCTGACATTTCCATCTACTATGTTGTGTAACGTTGACGTGCTACTTGTACACAGCCTTCAACGGACATCGTCCTCTTGTCCTGCTACATATTACATTTTTTACATTAAATATAAGCGATGAAACGATTTCCCACGACACAGATTTCAAGGTTATACGAGTCCACTCCGTAAAAGTGTGAAGTAGAACCAAAATAATATGACAACTAATTTTAAAATTATATCGAAAGATTGTCCTATTTGACTTTGATAAATCACGATATGTTGGGGACAAACTTGTACTTTAAAACAAATATTCATATTTACTTTTTGATACTAATTAAGTGCCTGATTTGCTAGTTTACGATTGTGTTATTTTTTTAAATAACTAGTATTTATATGATACTCTGATTATAAATAAACAATAAATAGTTACGATAAAAGATAAAGATTTTTTACAGATCCACATAGAAGCAACTGTTACTTAATACTTATAAGTAACTAAAAACTCAATCTAAATCTATAGCTTATTAACAGAAAATAATTATAAAACAAGAGAATCAACTGTAATGACAAAAAATGTTCGACCAAAGTCTATAAACACATACCAAGCAACTCTTAACTGAATACAACAAAGTTCTATTTCTAAACTATAAGGTAAGGACGAAGGGGAGGGAGTCGTCTACTTCATTTGGAGTAGTCATTCAACGAGGCAAGCATCACAATTGGGTTTGAATCAAACGTGATTCTTCTAGTTGAAGATGGCAAGTACTTGGGAATGCCAAGTACCTTCGATTCGAACTTCTGAGTAACACATAGTTACAAATTGCAAAAATTATAACCTTAAAATCAATCGAACATTACATAAAGCTATCCTGAAACCAGTGTGAACCTATTATGGATTTCAATACAAAATATTACGTCACATAATAATATACCACGATGTTCATAATATACCACAACCTAAATATAAATACTGCCCAGCAGAGATCTGTGACGAATAATTACTCAAAAGTACACAAATCACCTAGATCTAGATTAATATAACAGCTATTAGCTAGATTAATGAAAACATACATCAGAAGCATACACTGTCATCGCTTCATCATTCAACCATCTTTATGTTCTCTACAATCCAAGCCTATAAATTCAATAAAATGTACATCTCAGGGTTCCTGGCACAATTTTTGGATTTACTTCCCTGACATTTCCTCAACTTCCCTGAACAACTCATAGCATGATTTGATATTGTTATGCATTAAAACATTTGCATTCAATTGTAAACAACATGACACATTAGCATCCAGCATTGCATTTACTTTGAGTGTCACATGAGGCCATAATGACTAACGTCTCATAGGCTCTATGGGCAGCGTGAACCCACTTTGGCACCACATGCTACTCTTGCACTTTAGGCAGCGTGAAATCATTCTGGACTCACAGATCCCATTAAAACGTCGTAAAGAAGGAGGAAGAGCAGTTATATTAATTAATGTATTCCTGTTAGTTCTTCCACTATTTTTTCCTTGAAAATAGTAATTCGCATTTTATTATAGTCTGTCCAAACAGCCATACACTCTAAACCATAAAATTGACCCTCGCTCCCACACGCGCAGATACACTCACACGGCCTACCTGCTGAATGGTTCTCCTATGAATCACCAATTAGCCCTTATACTACAAAATCACATTTTTCTAACCGTTAACTTTACTTGATTTTTACTCTAATAACTGAACTCTAAATATTATTCCTCGCAAAATGAGTCCAAACATACTGTAATTATATATGTTATTGTGATCGTGCTAGATCAAATAAAATGACAATAACAATTTTTAAGTAGTCGAATTTATGATTTTGTAACCTACTGGCCGTAAAAGCGCTTAGAGTTGTCACAATTGTACCATGTTTGGACTCATTTTGAGAGGAATAATATTTAGAGTTCAGTATACTCGTCGTGAGAGAGGGCCTAGGAAATAGCGACTATTATGACGGTAAGTCATTTTAGCATAATTATTATTATCAATAGTCCAAATGGCGATAGCGAAAAAGTATTAAATATTAGGAATTTCTTTTCATAGCAAACATTTCTCCCTCCCTCCCTCCTCTATAGGCGTAAACTCAACATCCACGAAAGACAAAGAAAGCAGGCGCATATTAGTATATTACCCCAGCTGAGGCAGATTTAATTGAAAATAAGCGTGTTGTTTCACAAGTGTAGGGTAGGTTAAATCTGTATCTTAAGGTTTTAGTGTTTATAGTACATCTCCCTATTATTTTTCTAATGAAAATTAATTTGGAAAATTTCCTCAGAATATAGTGGTAAAAATATTCATGTTCACTTTTCAGTGTCTAGATTCCTTGAGACTAACAGTTAATGAACTTACATAACAATTCCTATAATCAGCTACATAACTCGCTTCTAAAATTCAAGTTTCAGATTTTACCAGAACTAACTCGGCTCACTTGAATATAAAGTAAAGGTTATGATAATAATCTATTAACAGTAATAATTTAAAAAAATCATTTAATAACATTTTATTTAGTAAGCCAATAAAATCTTATAATAACCCCATTTCGTTAACTTAAAAAATAGGCTCAAAATATTCTTTAATAAAAGGGTGGGCTTTAATAAAAGTCAGAGTAATTTCTGACTAAAGTATTTTTTCCCGCGAATTTAAGCCTGAATCTACTCTACCCATGTAGGTATTTATGAATTCTTCATCAACATTAACCAAAATAGTTCGAAAGAATTTACAGTTCGCTAACACATTTTTCACTAAAGCGTTCTCATAATTCAAAATCGGCCAAGTCGATATATAACACTGTTGAATCGTTTCAGGCGTTGGAGAAAGCCGCTATTTATCAAGCGAAGTAAAACCGTGAGGCTAAGATTAGTTGCACCCGAGTGAAAGCACGGACATTAACGATGTTAGTCGAAATGTCATCTGAGCCGACAATTATTCTCAGCCTGTTTCTCCGTTACTTGATTCATTATTACAAGCTAGAGCAAACACCCTCTTGTCCGTGCACTGCACCGTGGCCGCACAACAGGTCATTGGAGCAAATTTCTACAAGCATCGTACAAATAATATACGGACGAGTCCGGTTCCTCGGACGGTCATAAACATTGGTTACCTTGTTTGCGGGTGGAGGACGAAGAGCCCAGCTGTCATTTAGAAAAGGCGGACTCAGGTATGACAGAGAATTAATTAAAATTAAGCGATAAAACTATAAGCTCTGCACAGGTTAGTGGAACTTAATTTAAAGCTATAGGTAACCTCAACCTTATTCAAATTTATAGTTTTTTTTTCTATACTGTTACGAATTACGTACATAGTTTTAGAAAACATAATTGAAATCCTAAAAATGCCTGAAGTATTTACTTACAGTCTGTAGTCACAGTGTGTTTCCAGTTAGTAAACATTTATAAAGTAGAGTAGACTGATATATATGACACTAGTTTTTATAAGAAATATAGAATATCAGATAATTCCAAAAGTACCACGTAACAGATTTGTTAGATTCTTTTACTGAGGTCTATAAAAACTCGTTAAAATTACTCTTATTAATTTATATTCTATATTTCTTATAAAAACTAATGTCATATGTATCAGTCTACTCTACTTATTTAAATGTTTACAAACTGGAAACACACTGTGACTACAGACTGTAAGTAAATACTTCAGGCATTTTTTAGCATTTCAATTGTTATCCAAAACTACGTAATTGGTAACAGTATTGAAAAAATAATAATAACTATAAATATGAATAAGGATTTATTAAATAACTTCATATTTAGCCTAAAATTGTACAACTTATGAGGAATTAGACTATAATTGAAGCAGGTAGAGAGCCAGACACGAGCGTAAATAGTTCAGCTGTCAATCAGAAAAACCTTCTGAAAAGTGACATTTTGAAAATGGGTGTGACATTTAGCTCCTTACAGTTAGTGAAAACACCAAAGACCAACACTCAATGCTATAGGATTACATACATAATGATAATTCAAAAGATGCCATTTAACAGATTTGTTAAGGAGCCCAGACACGATCAGTTTAACTGTGCAGTTTATCACGTGTGACGTAATGACTGCGCGATAAACTGAGGAAACTGCGCAATTAGCTCAGTTAATCGAACAGTTTGCACAGTTGTCAAAAATATACACTCACAGGAGACTGTGATTATACTGCACAAAACACTGAAAACAGAACTGAGGCGAAAACTTAACTAGCCTACACATCACACAATTGTGCAGTTAAACTGATCGTGTGTGGTCAACTTTAGGTTAGGTTTACGCTTGTACCCTTCGGCGGAGTGTACCAAAACCAAAAACAAAAATTTTACAAATTGTTGAAAGCTCCAAGATATATATTGGAAGATTAGGTTCCCAGAATTTTCCAGTTTGATGAATTTGGTTGTGATTTTAATTTTCAATTTTGATTTGCAGTACTGTTGGTAGCCACACAAAAAAGTGGTTAGAGCTCTCGGTTCCTAAGCGACAAGCCCTGGATTCACCAGCTTCTGATGTAGGCCTACACTCAGCATCGCTATAAATTGAGTTACTAAGTTAGGGTAGAGAAGCCATTATGATTACGAATGCTAGAATTACATGCCAACTAAACAGCCGTTGTTTGGTAAAATTTAATGTTTTCAAAATATAGTTTATTTAAACACGAAACATGTTCCATTTGCTTTGTTCTGTAGCTAAAAGAAAAATATTTCTTTTAAATATGCTTCATGCATTAAGATATATTTAAGTTTAAAAATGGAGAGGTGCGTGCAGGGTACTTTATATACTGATGGTGTAAACGAGAACCGAATGAACGGGTCATTTTGGTGAACGAAACGAAGTGATCGGAATCTTTTAAATTACCCATTTCTACTGTGAGTTGCTATTCAGTTATGCAAACTTTATATTTTTTGAGTCTCTTAACCAACACTACTGTTCACCACTTTAATACTTTATAATCCACATATTTGAATTCATAACACTGCATACCGATCTGAAACTAAAATAGATTATTACAAAAATATGATTACGAACACTGGTATACCACAATAAAAGGCATATCAGGGCAACCATAATGGTCGTCAAGCTGACTATTCACGATTTGCGACACCACAGTAAAACCACCATTAATAAACTAAATTCTCGCCCCAAACTTTTGTCCCAACTTCACTAGTGATGATAGGCTTCAACATGGAAAGAACTACAAAAAAACTGGCTACTTTGACCCAGTGGCGCCTGACTGAACGAATCCATGACCCTTGATGGTCTTTTCGTTCCGAAAGTAAAGCACTCTGTCAGATTAAGGAAGAATGTGACACCCTAACCACGACAAGATGTATTGCAGATGTAAGGGGGTTTCCGATGGCTCAGTAAATGCCGACACTTAAATTGTGACCCCAGTACGAATTCAAGGTTGTTTTTGTTAAGGAAGTTATTTCAAGGCTTAATTTACATGATTTAAATAGATTTGAATTGTAAAAAATCCATGTCTTGAAGAACCATTTGTCCTGTACGGTTCAACTTGTTATGCTGTAACTGTTGTGCTTGATTCGGAGAATAAATTAGAGCCAAATACTGTAAGGGTCAAACCAAATATTTTTAATTCCAAGACTTCAAACTTATTAGGCCTATATTCTAATATACATTGTAAACAAAGTGTGAGGTCTGAAGGAAAACTGATATTTCCTGTTAAAAAAATGTCCAATATTTAACCGTAGAAAGTGTTTTCTATGTTTGAATTTAGTTGACCTTGAAGAACCAGAATCAAGCGGCAAAAGAATTATTATTAGGCCAAACAGTTTCGTACAGTTATGTCAAGTTTTAAGAATCTTTCATCGAATTTTCAATATAAACTTTTATAGTTTACGGAAAGTTACTCGTGGAAATTCAAACTATAATTCGTAATTTACGAATATGGTACTAATTATATTACTAGCACGAGTCGTGACAGTGGGCTTACTTTGCGCAGAAACTAAAATGTGTACTGTGTGAAAAGTTAGGTGATGTGTATACGTGTATTATTAATTTATAATAACGGGAACAGCCCAGCAAGCACTCGATAATGGCAGAATAGCCGAAACGACTGTAATAAAAAAAGTGACAATTGTGACGGTAAGTCATTTTAATATAATTATTATTATTAAAAATAGGACATTATCAATTTTTATTAATCGTGAGTTTTCTGCAAAATTAAATGTTGTATGGCAAAAAACAGAAAAAATAGACCGCCATTAATAAAAAAAGTAGTTACAAGCGATATTCTAGCTGCGCTCGAGTGTCTCTCTAATGCAATAGCAAACTACCAGCCTTCCCAATATTGACTCGCTCGTATTTGACGTATTCACTCGATTGGTATTGCACACCGTTAACTACAACTGAGATCTGTTGTCAAGTCACCGGTAAAGACGACGGGCAGTGAGACATCTACTTCCAGTGCAGTATTTGTTCACAGTAGTTATAGTTTACCGGTTCTGAGACGTTTGCACATTGATAAAATACAAATTGGGGGTTCGAAGTAACCAACTTTGGAGGATGGATTTAATCAAATATAATTATCGAAACACTTTTGGTACTAGTGATATAATTTTGAAGAAAAATTCTTAGGAAACGTATCAGCTGAATATTTTTAAACAATAGGATCGATAAAGGAAGAGAAAACATACTTGAAAGATAATTCTGCCTGTTACTTTTTACGACGTATAGATTGTATAAAATAAATAATCCATCAATTAACTTTGTACAAAATGCAAGTTGAACTGAACTGAGATTAGGTTAAGCCGCTAATCGGAGATTACAGTGGTTGTAGTCCCTATCGGGTTTTATATTAGACCTTTGACTTTGTAATGCTATGGAAGGACACAAACATGTTAAAAAAAATAAATAAATCGTCAGATTCGTCAATCTGTACTGTACATAGTCACTTACAGCAACAATGGTTATCTGTTATCATTATTTAACAATGCAATTAATTGAGTATTTCTAAAAGTGTATACCTCCCTTTCCTTTGAATGATAAAACAATTCCTTTCCCGGGATTATAGTATATTTGTATTGTTATTAACAATATTTATTTTAGTTCTTTTTCTCTGATATTTAAGAAGTTTAAAATGGTATGTGTGTGAAATGACGCAGGTGTACCAAGACTCTCACGTGTCTTACAATCAGCATGTTCATGTCCTCCCACATTAGGTCATTACTACTTTTTCAGTGTTCCTTCAGAATTTTGGTAACATAAATTTCCTAAATTTTTTCTCACCTTCCCAATTCACGGCATATTATGAAATTATTTTCCTAAAACATTATTACGTTTTAGTTAAATAAATTTCTGATGCAAATATTTCTTCCTCCTCTACAGCCGTTCTCCTTAAAGGCCTGGTTACACAGTGCGAGCTAGCATACAAGCTGGTCTAGTCAGTTACTGCAGTGCAGCTACTCGCACCGTGTGACCGCATCATACGAGTTACTGTCATGTGCGAGTCGGTCAGTACGTCGCATCCGAGTTACTGCAACATTTTTTGTTTCTAATCGCCTCTCGCCTTCCCCCACCATGCCACATACTCATCAGCAGTTCTCATACGACTCGGACGTCAATTTGCACGGTATTGCAAAATTACAGTAGCTCGTAAGACCGGGACTCATAATGTATAGGGGTCATCCTCATTAATTTACTGCTTTATATTCTCGTGGATATTTATTATATAGTTATTTAAATGTTGTATGCGTTGGACCTTTCCTTTGATCCAATTCCTAACCCAAATCGTTTTGTTTTTCTTCTATTTTTGTACAGCATTTTCAGATCGAAGTATTTCAGCGCAAAGTATTTTTGTAACCGCTTTTATTACGGTATGAACTGTGATCAGCCGTGTATTTTGCGACACCATTGCTCGAGACCTCTACTGAAAAGATGCGAGTACACAGGTGCAATAGCTGTCTGCTTTCACGCAGCAGCTCGCACATGTGCGCCTAACTGTCCATTGTTAGATCATTAACCATGTCTTAACTCACCATCCTTGGAACACAAAGATATTTTAGCATAATTATCCCAGTACGAATAGATTTAATTTAAAATACGCATTGTTAATTTTGTATCTTGTATATATCGTGCTAAATAAAGAGAGGAAACAGTACATGTTCACTTTTCAGAGTTTAAATTATATGAGCCCATTTAACTGGAACTTACACCAGAATTCCTATAATCAACAGTTTCATCCTTATATATCTCACATTTTAGAATCACCCTATTCGGTAACTTAAAACTTCCCCGAATACTTAGGAAACTTAGACTTGACAAAAATACTGTTTTTAGTGATTTTAAAAGGAGACACTTCTTATAAAAGTAGGCTACTTTTTTACTTCTCAGCAGACTTTTAACATACTGCTGTACTGGAAATGTTCTCAATAAAAAAACTGCTTCAACAGCTTGTGTTACAGCAAGCAGGAGCAAACAAAAAGGGCCCCATTAATAAAATAAAACAATTTTCCTGACTGCTCTGAATATTTTTCACTGTCCTTACTTTCCCGACCTACCCTGTATGGAACATTACAGGGGGTAAAATTTATTTATGTAAGTAATATTTGAAACTTAGAAACTTATTTTTTGTTGCTAGACCACTGAAGGTAGACAAAAAAAGGGCAAACATTGGATAAATTCGCATGTTTCTGATTTTTTGGTATGTTGTTAGAGTACCTACCAGTCGTGTAAAACCAAGTTTGTAGAAACCTCGAAATTTTCCCACTGATTTCGGTTTTTGGCCCGAAACTCCTAAAAGGGTGCTTCCTACGGAAAAAGTAATTCAATCCTTTTTTGAAGCAGTGAACATTTCCTACAATTTGAGCCCAACCCCAATTTTTTAGGTCCAATAAATCTCAAGATACAGGACCTCAATAATTGGATTTTATTTTCAAAAAGTGCAAAATTTCAGCTATGTAAGTGCGTACGGATGTACACTCGCTTTTATAGGAGTTGATGAGTACGTGCATATGTTTTTTTTTTTACTAATAATATGTGTAATAACTATGAATATCCATGGCAATTAAATGTTGTATTCACTCAGGCTCCGAAACTGTTCCTCCCCCGATTTAACCAATTTTTGTTTTTCTAAGATAACGACATACCTGTTGGCATGCAGACTTCGTTCTGGGCTTAAATTAAAGCTAAATATTTTCTCTACTTTTTTAAAGCTGAAATTTTCACTTTTTGAAAATAAAATCCAATTTTTGAGGTCATGTATCTTGAAATGTATTGGACCTAAAAAATTGGGGTTGGAGTCAAATTGTAGGAAATGTTCACTGCTTCAAAAAAGGGTAGAATGACCTTAACCGTAAAAAAAAACACCTTTTAGGAGTTTCGGTCCAAAAACTGAAATCAGTGGGAAAATTTCGAGGTTTTTCGAGCACCACGAAGTTAGCACAAGTCTTTTGAAGCTGCAAACTTGGGTTTACACTACTGGTAGGTACCCTAACAACATAACAAAAAATCAGAAACATGTGAATTTATCCGATGTTGGATGTCTTAACCCGATCCGAGCCCTTCAAAGACTGATTTTCCCAAAATTTTGAAAACAAATTGTTAATATCTTTTTTCAAGGTGCATGTAATTAAAAGTATGTGTACAAAATTTCAAGCTGTTTTGAGCATTTTTTGTGGGTTTTTTGCTGTTATTTAAACAATCGGTTTACTCGATTTTTGTCGTTTTTAGAGTATTAGCTGATCTTTACTCTTTCTTATATCATAAATGTTTGTTATTCACATTGTGTGATTTATAAACATAGACAATTATAGTGTAAGGGATATAACATATAGAAAAACCTACAGAGCAGGCGAATTTTAGAAGGTAAAAAATCAGATTTTCATTGATTTATGTAATAAAAACTTTAAATGCCATTTGCCGCAAATCTTTTTTTCCGTGTTTTGTTACACTAAAGTTTGAAAAACTTTTGAACTATAAGAGATTGAAACATGAAATATTTACAGCATTATCTTGATACCTTTTGCAACAATCTAGAGTATGGAAAATGTTTTACCTTATCAAATATGTTTTTAATAAAAAAAATTAAATTTAAAAAAAAAATTTTATTGTGAATATTTAAAAGTACATATATTTTTAACTATGCAAGCTAGAAAATTCTCAATACTCTAAACGTTGTATTAGCACATGCATATTATGAGAAAAAAATTTCATTTAAATTGTTTTACAAACAAAAATTTTTTTCGAATTTTTTTTAAACGTGAAATTTGGTACAAAAAACCACTAAAACCCATATAAAACAAAAAATATGGGATGGACAAAAAAATTAATACTTACAAATCTTTTTTTTAGAGGGTTTGAAGGTAAAAAACCTATAAAATAGTTGAAAAAATAAAAAAAACTTTAAAAAAGTTGCCGAAGGGCTCGGATCCCCTTAAGTCAGTGGTCTATGCTTCAGTTTACCTGTTATGCTACTGAGCATGCGTCAGGATCTAGGTCACCGCTACCCCCATCAGCCTACCCCAAACCAAGTGTCTCAATCAATAGTAATTTCCGTGAAAATATCGAGTATACAATAATCTGTTTCCATTTGCTTCATCTTGAGTCATTGAGAGTGTTGGTGAGCGAAGCGAGCAGGGGACTGAGTAATTGTTTAAAATTATAATGGAACCCCTAATAGGCAATAATCGTAGTTTCCCCCAAGAAGAGTGCGTTGTGTAATTAGCTAACTGTATAAAATAATGGAGAAAATACAAGAAACTTGTTAAGACAAAATCAATACTTAATTTCCCATGATTTTAAATACGTACTTCTAAAATTAACTACCAATTATTTTATACAATGCGTGCTAGTAAAAATTTAACGTTCTATTAAAAAACCATGTTTTTAGGTATAGATTACATTTCAAAATCTTGTTTATTAATTGAACGTTCGAAGAGAATTCATAGGAACACCAAACACAAGGAAACATAAACAGACCTAATATCGTGCAAAACAGGTAGAATCGGTTGAAAGGTTTTAATGTGCAATAAACTCTATTAGATTGTTCCCCTTGACTGCATTGCTCCAGGTAAAACCAATGATATCATTCGCCAATAAGGAAACGGAACCCACGCCCGAACAATCTACATTTATAGATTTATTGTTTCACATTTCCGTTGCTCACAGACACGTGTTATGATTTGTAAATGTCGACAACATACAGTGATGTAGAAGTTGCTCTGTTTACGTAGGCTTCCAGAGAATTTTGAGGTTTAGATTTATTCACTTTGATTGTAGTCTGGCTACAATCTAACGAAGAGTCGAAGGCTTTCTGCATCCTTCACGCTTGTGCCTGGTGCTAACCTAACCTAACAAATCTGTTAATATAATTTGTTTGCATCAATAAGGTTGATCATCTTTTCTGTTCAAGATATTTTGTATAACCTGATAATATAATTTGTTTCGCCATAGTAAAACAATTACGGAAATTTTATGTAATAATCTCATCAAGACAATTTAATGTCAGTTTAAGATCTCTTGAGTGCGTTATCAATTTGTTTAGTTTTTGCACAACGTAAATCTTCGTTTGCAAATAAGTAAATTTCCACACTCGTACCTTTTTCTAAAAATATACCATCTATACATATCGAGGAGTTCAGCTGTGCGCACAACCAGGCACCTACTACACGTGCATAAAACATAGAGTGGATGTTGACCGGGTAGCGTCAACTGGTTATTGTGCCCGGTGAGTAACCCAATGTTTGTAGAAAAGACGCCCCTCTCCACCCCCCGTCCACTATGGATACCTGATTCCCGCGCGCACACTAAAGTCCTCGATCTGTATAAAGCTGGGGTTTGAGCCATTAGACGCAGCATTTCTTCGGGAAGGTTTAGGAGAAATCCACCATTCAAAAAAGTCCATCTGTTTAAAATTTGTGACGTCATTAGTGATCAAAGGCAATTATTTCACCCTTTTTGGAGGCGTTTCTGCTTATAACTTGAAACTAGTAGCACCTATATTCAATTTGAGATACTCATTGGATTTAATTAGCCGAGTTGTTTCAAAATGGCCAATGAGCCGATTCTGTAGGTTTTGGACTTCAAAATGTTCGTTTTCAAGCTTTCGGTTCAACGATATTTTAAATAGTTATAGCTTATCAATGGTAGGTTTTAGGACAATCCACTTTGTCGATTGGAAATTTAATTCTCTACAACTTTCACATTTGAAATTTTTTTCTGTGTATCTAAGGAGTAAAAAATACAAAAACACATTTAATAGTTTTGCTTTAAGGTATTTTTTCAGCCGTAACTTTTGAACTGTTTGTCGGAAATAGTAGCGTGCGGAAGTCTACAAAGTGTACAAGTATTTTTTCACGTGAACAAAGTCGCGGGTACAGCTAGTATTTAATAAGCCCATCAGAAATCTTGAAACACACTTCTCATCAATAAAAATACTTGCAGAACTTTCGTCATTTGTTTGCTTCATAAATAGCTCGCTCTGGACATTTCCGTTAGCCCCCTTTAGTTTAGCAAGGTCAATCCCATTCGTTCCAAGGAAACGCACATTCCAATCTTCACCCCAGTTCAGGGGCAAAGCTGTAGTAAACATTCCACCGGTTTGTAGAGTCGTCCCTCCCTACCACCTGCTCAATGAAGGATCATCGTCAAGTTGTAAATAAAACAGTGCTACCTGCTATTTCGCTCACTTACTCGTGCTGGGTAAAACGGTTCTTTTAATTGAATTGAATTATTTGAATAACACACTTAAAAGAATCGAATCATTTCGTTGATTCCATTCATTGCAGTCAACATTCCCACAACTCCTCTTTCAGCTCTTATGGCGCCTTTTCCCTCTTGCCTTTATGTCTTTATAAATTACGCAATAGCCTAAAGTTAGAGATAGTTTTAGAGTGTGGAGATAGTTTTAAACAATGGTTTCGAGGAAGAGGACTTTTTTTCGGAAGCTGGAATCGGTAAGGTTAACTGTAATTTATGTTTTAATTAGCTGTTCCCGCGAGATTGTCCACATGCAATAACGGCCGAAAATACCTTTAAGCAAAACTATATACGAAAACTACCAAACAAGTTTTGCATTTTTCACCCCTTAGATCGCGTCGGAGAAAAAAAATGTCAAATATGAAAGTTGTAGAGAATTAAATTTCCAATAGCGAATGTGGTCTCAGAAAAGCTACAGCTGTTTAAAAAGACGGTCAATCAAAAGGTTAAAGAAAAACGTACACTTTTTGTGTTATAACTCCTCAACTATGCAACCTGACAGAATCGGCTCGTTTATTTGGTCACTAATAAGTCACAACTTTTGAACGAATGGACCTTTTCGAAATTTCTCCTAAACCTTCCCGAAGAAATGCAGCTTCTAATGACTCAAACCCCAGTTTTATCCGTTCAGACGTTCTCAGTTGATGCCGTCACACACAGACAGACAGACACGTTTTTATTATATGTATTGAGGAGTATGATTAGCGTGTAAACCATTATGTATCAGGGTGCCATTCAAAAAACTAAACATGTATTTTTCCATGAAATACCTTACTTCTATCTATAAAATACTGCACATTAAACCACAAGTTTTTTTAGATGAAGGTGTGACTAAATAATCCAATAATTTTATCTTTATTTACACTTTAAATTAAATATAGGCTACAGTTAGTTAGATAAGTGATTCTCAACATTAACCTCGTTCCCCTTTTCTTGAGAGTAATATTGTCTGTAATTGAATGTATAAATACAGTACGCTCTAATGTTGGCGAACCCAGCTTCGCCAGTGATAAACATTACAGATTTGTTCCAAGCTTTTCATTAACTTGCGTAAATAAAAAGTAATATGACCAACTCAATATTCAGGGAATAGAAAATATCAGGACACACCAAGGTTTTGAATGCAGGCCTAATTTTGGACACAGTTCTAGACCATTTGACGTTAATGTTCCGGGGAACGTTCCGTAGAGGGTATCGTAAATATTTCTTATGGAAGCCTAATACTTAAGATTAACTTTATTTTCCCTTTTAGAAAGCACTTTTTAAAAAACTGTTTGTTTTCTATACATTAAAAGAACCGCAATTTTGGACAATTTAATGTAACACATTAAAATTGCGACAAGAATATGTAATAAGTTAAATCAACATTATAAGTTTTTAAAATTATGTAGTATCAAGAAACAAGACACAGTCTACATTAGAAATACCTTACAAAATTTATAATGTTAAGCATTTTTATCTTTTGCTAGAGTTATATGTGGGTGTATCCGTAAATTTTCTGCACCCGGTATATTTTATAAACACTGTCGTCTTCTACTTTAAACTCAGAGGCATGATACGCCTACAAATCTTATTTATAAAACCTTCGCGTTCTTTTGTTTTGTAAATATTTTCACAGTTCAATCTACAAGTAGTACTGTATTTCTATGCGTTTAACCGCCAAGACGACCGATTTTCTCATCTTTGTGTGTCGTTTTCAACGAGTAATCGATTATTGTAAAAAAAAACGTAACATACTATATTATGCTGTTGCAGATTCTTTGTAGGTGACTTTGTTTCTTCAGCCCGCTGTTTTGGTTTATTTTTAACGGTTTAGCCGGCGTTTTTGGCATAAAAAACAGTACCTCGGTTACGGGAGTAAACACAGGGGTTTTGAAAGTCTAAGTATGTACTCGTAATCCGTAATGTTGGTTTCAATTTATCTTCATTCAAATTAAATAGTTATATGTTTAAAATGAAAACTTCTTATGGCCCGTTCGACACTTTATACGTGGGTATCCGAATGAAATCTCGCGCACCGTACCGTACCTTGCGTATTTTAGATGCGTGTATAGTTTAAGGCTGTATCACACATACAAAATAAGACAAAAATTATGTATGGGTTAATTCAGTAGCTGTATGGGTTAATTTAGTCTCAAGCACCGATGAAATGGGCATTGTGCATCCTCATTTTGTAAGTTGTGTAAAAATAGTTTACTTGGTAATCCTCTGAAATGGACATTACACTTTCTAATTTTGTAAGTTGTGTTAATAATGTGCTTGATGATACCTCTAAAATGGACATAGTTCTTTCTCATTTTTTTTGTAAATATCTAAATTTGCTAACTTGCTTGCTATCTATGGCAATGAATGTAGATGTATTAAAGAAACGTGTGTTGGTTCAGTATAGACCTAACCTAAAATTATGTTATTATTGTTTGACTATAGACAACCATTTTTATGTTATTATTTTAGATTTCAATTTTAAATGGGACAAGATAAAAATAATGATCAAATTTCGGATTACATCAATATAACCAACGATTTATACTATGGCAGTTTTTACTGGGCTTGCACAGTCCATCATATGTTTTTATTAATAAATAAACCATATAAAAATGCATATAATTGTTGCTAGGAGTGCCGATAGATGTGAAAACGAGACTATTGTTAGTCATTTTAATTCACTAATTATTAAATATTAATTTTTGATACAACACTTATTTTGAAAATAAAAAAAAAACACTATTAAATAATAAATAAAAATAGATGTTAAATAATAATTTTAAGTTTTCACTTCTGTCGGCAGTACCCAATGACTGAATTTTTTTTAGTAAAGGTTACTACAATTCCATGCAGGTATTGGCAAATATATTGTTGGAGGATAAGTCAGAAATATTACCGACCTTGAAAACGTACGCCGACTCTTATATTAGAAATAATGTTTTTGCTACATTGAAGAGTTGTCAGTTACATTTAATAAAATCGTGTATATCTATCTGTTTGTCACGGCATCAACTAAGAACGGCTCAACGTATAAAGCTGGGGTTTGAGCAATTTTAGACACGGCGTTTCTTCGGGAAGGTTTAGGAAAAATCCAAATTCGATAAAGTCCAATCGTTTAAAAGTTGTGACGTCATTAGTGACCAAAGACGACTGTTCCGTCCTACTTTGGGCACGTTTCTGCTTATAACTAGATTGGTACCTATCACCTATATTCAGTTTGAGATACTCATTGGATTCGGCTCAAAGTGATCTTTCAAATAGCAACTGGGCCGATTCTTTAGGTTGCATAGTTTAGGAGTTATGATACAAAAAGTGTCCGTTTTTTTTTAAGCGACTTTTTAGTTTGCTGTAGCTTTTCAATGCTATGTGGCGATTGGAAATTTAATTCTCTACAACTTTCAAATTTTACATTTGTTTCTCCGACCCGATCTAACCCCGTATTTAGGCCGGTATAGCACGTGAACAAAGTCGCGGATTCAGCTATTGTGTTATAAAAAATTAGACATGGTGAAAAAACACGGTGTTTTTAGTTAGATATTTACTATTCACTTTATGCCCTGCACTTCTCTTCTTGCCTTGGCAGTTTCTAGGACATTTTCCAAATTAACTGGTCGAACCTACACTCTGTCGCAAGTTTACTAGCGTGGTTAATCGGTAATTGTTTACTAGTCCCGGAATGTAGGCCCTACATATATACAATCTTCTATATATATATATATATATATAAGCCAAATCCACTGACTCACTGATCACGATTTCTCAAAAACTACTGAACGGATTGGAATGAAATTTGGTATGTAGCTTCCTCTAGGGCCGTAGGTGCTGGTTAAGAAAGGGTTTAAAAAAATTTGAAATCTTAGGAGGGTTCAAAGTTACTAAATCACGATTTCTCCAAAACTAACAAACGGATTGGAACGAAATTTGGTATGTAGCTTCCTCTAGGTAGGTCGAAATTTTAGGAGAGGTTTTTTTTGGGGGGGAGGGTGTCAAAGTTACTAAAAATCCCCATAAGAAATGCATAGTGTAATATATGTATTGATATTTTTTTTTGTTAATATACATTTAAATTTGATTTGTCTATCCGTGCAAAGCCGGATCGGGCCAGCTAGTTATGTATAACTAATACATAAATATTGAGCTTGACTTGTGAGACGATATACTTGATAGAATAAAACTTGTACACAGAACCTTACAACTAACACGTTTATTTAGTTAAATGCGTTTCAACGACAATGTCACCATCTTCAGTAATGCACGAGATACAATAATCAAACTATAACTGATACAGCTTAGCTGATAGATGTTCAGTGTCGTAAAAACAATCAGCTGTTTCCTCTAAACAGGTGTAAACTTATATTAGCAGCTGATTTCATAATTTAAAAAAATGTAGTTCTAATTTTTATGGGTTTAGATTTCATTTAGGAGTAGGTCTAAGTCATGCTGGTTCCTGTTATAACATAAACTTAATAATGTGATTGATACATTTATTATTACCTCATGAATAATCCTACACCTTTATTAAAAAATAAATTATGAAATACAATGTAGAAGTAGCAAATTAATTGGCGTGCGAAGCACTCAGGGGTCGTACGGGAGTTGTCACTGCTATCACTGGTCATCAATCCACCGTGAAAGTTGTTATTGGTTAAATGTTTAATTCATATTGAGAATATAAAGTGTAGGTTTGTTTTGTTGCACTTAGATACTGAACTTTTGGCGAATCAAACTCACCCTGCTCCTGTTTAGGTCTGTAATGTGTCAGGAACTATACCAATAGAAATACTTTACACCATTCGACTATACTATACTTATTATATTTAGATTTATGTGTGCATTTGATTCAGATTTCATAAAAAACTGACACACAGAGCTCGAGATGCTATCGTTTTTCAAAGTGGTCCGCAAACATTCTTCTATCTGTATCGCATACACTGATCACACCTGCATATTTATAACAACCAAATATGGACATTCTGTCCTAAATATAAACCAATATTCCAATGTTAGATGTAGATTCTATTGTTCCGCCTTATAAAGTCATCATGAGAAGGTGTTGAGCTGAAACTAAGGTATCGCTGACAAAGTCAACACCTACATGCCATTATGCATTGTCACACATCACAGCTGATTTGCTTACAATAACCTGTAGTGGTCATTCTGTCGAGGTCAGCATTAGTAGAGGGAAAATAATTTCCTTGAAGTGCAAGTATGAAGACGTGCATGCAGGTGAGGTTATAAGAAGGTAAATAGTAGGGACAGAGGACAGAATTCAAAATCAGCGCGTGGAATCATCTAACTGTACCAGTCAATTTGATGTGTAAGTATTTTACAAAACCCATCTAAACAATTTTAATGAACACATATGGCCTATGATACCTCAAATAAAAACCTTTAAAACCATAAAATTCGATCATAGAATTCGTTTTCACAATATGTATATTTGCAATGGCGACTCGCAGCTAAAATTAGTGGGGTTGCTATCCAGTGCCCAGACAATTTGTTTCAGAAGCTTGATAAAATCCTAAAAGAACAAAATCAAACATTTTTTACTTTCTTTAACCTAAATTGTTACAGTTCAAGCTTGACCTACTCATTTAAAAACGAAACAAATTATTCTTGTTTTAATGTATATTAGTTAACACGATTGTTACGTTTGGTTTTGAGTGAAAGATGTTTTCATTAACCCATTCGTGGGCTGGTGTAACATAAAGTAGGCCTAATCATGATTTAAAAAGATAAAGCAATCTAATCTTAAGGTTATGGTATTTAAATGATAAAATGCATGAATACCAAATATTATTAATTTATAGAAACTAGTTATTGAAAAAATAATTATTAGACACAAGCGGCGTAAATAATAATTCGATCACGCAGCTGAACCGCTGACGTGAGTTGAGCGAATTTCCAAAATTAAGTTTATATGTTTCAGAGTTCCAACCAACTATTTGGGAACTTGGCCTACTCACGACAGGCGCTGTCTGCTTGTACGAAATATATTAGTAGAATTTGTTTGCATCTTAGCCTACAGTCCCGGCTAAAGAACTGCTTCGTTCCGGTTTGCAACTTGACCTTGAGGCCTCATGTTATGGACTTAACTAGCAAATTCACTTCGACCACGGATTAGAAAATACACCCACGGCAAAATAACACACGTAGATGTGAACCGGGTACTATTAACGGTTTGTGAACCGTTTACGTTTTGATCTATTTTGAGGGAACCAGAAGCGTTATAAGGTCGTGTAAACAAAAATCGTGCAGAATAATGTCCTATATTTATTCTTTTTGGATAACACCCTAAAACAGTTTCATTCTAGTACGAAAAATCTCAAAAATTGTTACTTCCAGTAAAAAAACACGTTTGCAAAGTTGGATTTTTTTTAGTAACGAACTTGTCTGAGCGACTTAGAAAACCAACATGTGTACCAAATTTGGACCAAATTGGACGAAAAATGAGGCCGTTAGAATGCGAACACATATATATCATATTAATAAAACGCTAAGTATGTCCGTTTGATTTTTCAACTCGAAAACTTTATAGGCTAGGTTCTTGAAATTTTCCACCTCAGTGAGAAACTGCTAAAACCGAAGTTTCAAATATATAAGACAAGTGGTTCCTGAGATATAGGTTCCTGAAGTTTCAGAAATTTCCATATTGAAACTACTTCAATATATAAAAAGTTAACAAATTTATCAGCTTTTGAAAATAAAAACAAAAATATCAGCTGTTGGAAATTAACGCCTTAAGATTAATTAACTTTTTCACATTTTTTACATTTACGAGCGATAGTGCTCTCTCTCCCTCGCAGCCTCGCGTGCAGCTCCTTGTAGTCTACATGCTCTGGAACTGTGAAGCGAACAGTCCCGTACAAAGATTTTTTTATCTTTTTCATAAACTGGGAAATGGTGGTTACTGACATTAACCTTAAGGATTATATTATATTGTACTAGAACAAAGAATGAATTAAAGAAAAAAGGACTCATTATATTAAATGTGATTGATAATATCAAGTGGATAATATCTTAACTCCATCCATGCATGATAAAGAAAGCCCGAGTATTTTACTATACAGTATTGCCCCAGTACAAATAGGCCTAAACTTAGTTAAAAATAAGCATTTAGTTTGCTAAGTGCTGCATGTAAGTTAATTTTATCTGAAGATTTCAGTTTTGATAATATGAATCATCAGAATATTACGCTAAACAATGAGAGGAAACAGTTCATGTTCATTTTTTAATTTAAGGTAGTCATTGGCATTGGATTCAGATCGCCGACTTCTTTCAAATAGCTACTGAGCCGATTCTGTAGGTTGCATATTTTAGGAGTTATAACACAAAGAGTGAACGTTTTTCTTAAACTTCTTTGTTTACCGATTTTTTAAGCCACTATAGATTTTCAACGGTAGCTTTTAGGAAAAATTTTAAACCACCTTGTCGATTAATTCTCACAATTTTCATATTTGATTTTTCTCAAACGCAATCTAAGATTTCAAAATGCAAATAATACTTGATAGTTTTGCTTTAAGATATTTTCGGCCGTTATCGCACGTGGGAAAAGTCGCGGGTACAGCTAGTAATTTATATATATTGAATATGTTGTGTTTTGTTAAAGCAATATATTCTAGATTTCTTAAATGTAAAACCGAACATGGATACTCAACAAAGACGATAGTGTTTGAGAATGCACCAAATTACAGATGTATTGAAACATAGAAAAACATTTTTTTAGCAAATTGAAGATTTAAATAAATTTAAAAATATGTCAACAACATATCTGTTAATATTCAATCGGGGAGTTTCTGCTGCAGAAATAATCGGATTTTCTATGCAGTTTTGGACCTATTTTTGTACGTTTAAATTTTTGTTTTAAATTTTATATGTATGTTGTGCGGTTTGCATATTGTAATATTTTGTATTGCATTGTCATGCTACCTGGTATATAATGTATCCTAATTGTGCTGATTTTTGGGAAAAAATTAAAACAAAAAATAATCAGAAAACTGAGACTGACACATCGTTGTCTAATGACATAATACAGTTAAAATTATGTGTTCAAAGTCTGGTCTAAAAGATAAAGCGCTCTACATTTTATGCAAGACATGCCAGCACTCATAATGCAAAGGTGGAGCGCAGTGATAAGGTTGCATCAAGTCGAGATAATGTCACCTTTGTGCTGTGGGATACAACGAATTGATTAGGTTGCTTTCGTGGCATTGATTCGTGAGCGTGCCGAAATTATAAATTCTATGATATAATTATCTACTGAAAGGGGATTTTATTGACAAGTTATTTAGTTTAGTAGTCTTTATTAACGATTGCCAATTTGATGTTATATTAAACTTGCTGCACCCACGTGCAATAACGGCCGAAACTAGCCACAAAAACTATCCAACATGTTTTGCATTATTGACCTCTTAGATTGCGTCGGAGAAAAAAATCAAATATTAAAATTGTAGAGAATTAAATTTCAAATGGCAAAGGTGGTCTCTCAAAAGTTTAAGAAAACCGAACACTTTTCGTGTTACAACTCATAACTATGCAACCTAAAGAATCGGTCCGATTGCGATTTGAAATACTTAGCCTATATATGTAATCTATTATACACTGAGGCAATTATCGTCCATTGAAGTACTCCATTTACATAGTATTATATTTGGAACTATAGTGTCTGTGCCCGCGATTTCAAACTCGCAAACAAGTATTATCTATGCATCCTTCCAAAATTGTATCCATCTTCACCGTGGCAATAAATTAATATTGCAGGTCATCATGCGCCAGGTGAGTTTCAAAAATGCGTTGCAGGTTGCAGGCGATCATCATGCGTCGTAGGCCTACGTATTCTGTAAAGGGGGCATTGTACCTTCCACGATGTTCTGCTACAATTTTGTCCTGATGACGTATTGGCGCGATTATGCAATGTTTATTCATTATTCATACTTTGGTTGAGTTTACCTTCACAGCGCCGTTAGTTACAACACATGTGCGTGAGACGCACTTTAAAATTTACATATATTATATTTTATTTGTAAACCGATTTAAATGAAACAAACACTAAATGTTAGCCCAAGTTTATCTAAATACTGTAAACCGCATTTAAATTGGTTCAGCCATTGTGAGGATTAGTGTATACAAACGCACAGTCAAACAGACAAAAATACTGTTTCCAATCTATATATATATAAGCCAAACACCACTCACTCACTCACTGACTCATCACGATTTCATAAAAACTACTGAACTGATTGGAACGAAATATGGTATGTAGCTTCCTCTAGAGCCATAGGTGCTCACTAAGAAAGGTTATTAAAAAATTCGAAATTTTATTGGGGGTCAAAGTTACTAAATCACGATTTCTCTAAAACTACTGAACGGATTGGTATGAAATTTGGTATGTAGCTTCTTCTAGGAAAGTAAGTGCTGACTAAGAAAGAGTTTTAAAAAAATCGAAATCTTAGGGGGGGTTTGGGGGATTCAAAGTTACTAAAAAAAACCACCGAACGGATTGGAATAAAATTTTGTATGTAGCTTTTAAAAATTCGAAATCTTAGGGGGGTGTTTTGGGGGGTTAAAGTTACTAAAAATCCTTATAGGAAATACATAGTGTAACATATTTATTGATATATTTTTTTGTTAGTTAATAACATTTAACTTTGATCTGTCTATCCGTGCAAAGCCGGATCGGGCCAGCTAGTTTTATTATATGTATAGATTATCTGTTACTAATTTTACGTAACAGTTTTAAATAAAGCCCTTTTAAGCGATACCCCATAGGATATTATTAACAAATATTTAGTTTTTGGGTACAAACTCCCCCCAAAAATATTTTTTAAGTTTTGAATATTGAATTGTGTTGGTTAGAATGCTTTATAGTTATGTTATGATAACTTTATTCGATCCTGAGGAATATCCTGACTGCGACAGTCAATCAATTTGTACTTCAAGTTACGGAACCCTATAAAAACAATCCTGAAAACATTTCCTTTAACATAATATCACAGATTTCCACGAATACTCAACGAAACAAATACGCGGAAAACTTGAATCTTCTGGGAAAACATTTGCATAAATAATTCCGCCTACCGCCTGAGGAAATTCTCAAACAATGTCTTATAAAGTTGAAAGTGTCGATAACACCCGCCATGTTTTACACCGTAGGCGATCTTACCTAACACGTAATACGGCCTACACAAATTATTCTGAATTGCAGTGTTTGACCTAAAACCGTAACTTATGCATAACTAACTCGTGCTCTGTGGTAAATGATGGCGTATTATCAAAAATTGCGAAACACCTGTACATAAATAATCAAGTAGTGATAACACATCTTACAAGATTATACACGCTTTGTTTATATATTTTCTTTATAAAGGGAAAATATGATTTCATTTTGGTATAAAATTTTCCTAAAAATATGTTTGGTACCATCATTTTAGAATCAATTTCGTACTCTTTAGTCTCCCTGAATTGGCTTCCCTCATTCTATTGGACCAAGTATTTTTATTGAGTACATTGGAGGGACCTTTTTATACGTACCTAAACTAAAAGGTCCTTTGCGTGTTTCACAAGCCGACTATCTTCCTTCATTAGTTTTTAATACAGCTTTAGGAATAATCATTAGGCTACATCAAAAGCTAAAATGATACTGAGCAATATTAAATTTGTAAGTCAAATTATTAAATATCAATTTAGCAGAAGTTGCAATATATGTTAAAAGATACAGTACGGTCTACTCGTAATACGTAAATCAACTAACGTTAATTGAAAAACTTAAGCCAAATAAACAAAAGTTAGCTTTGAAAAAATAAAAGCTGTATTTCGATTTTGCCTCATGAAGCTGCAATAAACGAATTTTCTTTTAAATGTACTATATAAGTTGTATATTTCTAGAAGCAGATCAGCTCATTCTTATATATGTAGGCCTATATATATTTCTGTTTTTCTATAAATTTTTTCTATCTATTTTTCTATTTACTCTGTACTACCATAGATCATGAATAATAAATAGGTTGTCCAAATACAATGGTACTACTCACTACCTCAAACATTGTTTAAAACATCAGTGAAATTTAAATTGTTTCCTTAAATTATTTTGTATAAATAAATCAAACTTTTTTTCTTGTTTAAAAAATATATAAATTATGTATAATTATCATTTGAACAAATGTAAAAGGATCAATAAAACATTCATTCATTCATTCAGATAAGGTTATTGAGATTACCTTTAACTAAACATAAACTAAAAAAAGATTAAAAACACATCCAATTTTTAAAAAAGGCTGAAGTTTTATCGAATAGTCTTCTAGACGGCGCGGCGTTGCACGAAGAGCCTGTGCAGGTTTACTCTAACTTGTTACTTGATTTAGAATATCTACACCGTTATTTTTCTGAAATTCGTCTGTCATTCTTTGTGTGTGTTTGTGCCTGGTGACAGTGTTTTTTCTGCTCATTTCAGTTTATATTTTATTAAGTTTTTTACATCACACTTCTAGTATTTTAATTCCTACTTGTTATTAGAGAATTTCCATATGAAAGAAGAGCTGAGACCTAAGGTCGGGAATGTTCAATGACCACAGAACATGTTTTAGTGTGTCATTAAAAATGTTGTATATATACTGTACGTGTTCGCACTCTAACGGCCGCTTATTAGGCTACGTCCGATTTGGTCAAAATTTGGTAAACTCGTTGGTTTTCTGAGTCAATCGGATGAGTTCACTACCTTATAACCCGTATAGTTCCCCCAAAATCGATCAAAACGCCACGAGGGGATTTTACCGAGGCCGACGGCCGGGACGCAAACTCGCGAAAGAAACTATAAAAAACACGTTTTTTGAGACCCAATTTTGCCTCAGCTATCTCAAAAATTACTGTAGTTACAGATCTGGGACCTATTTTATTAAATTTGTCTGCTTACTTTTCATAAAAAAAACATACAGTTTTACCCAGTAATTAATGCCCTACATATTACAGTAGGGCTTCGTTTTGTAAGGAACCTGAAACACTTGCTAAATCAAGCAATTTCCGGACCTATGCTTGTATGAACTTTTCCATTATTTTGCTAGCGAAATCAGCTTAGAAGTGATCGAATCACCCTGTATATAATACGTCCCTAGATAAGTAGTTGATCTGTTCCTTAGTATATGGTTATCGAAAGGCACAAAGGGTATAAATACATGCAATTCTTTTAAAACTATAAATATCCTTAAAGTAAACACATAAAGTAATACATGTTCCTCACTCACGTGTTACCACCATGACAAAATTCAGGAGGTACATTACATCGTTTAAAGGAAAACTCGTTCTCACCTAGAACAAAAAGCAAAATTATTACGTAACAGACATAACAATACAACATAAACTGATTAAATTACACTTTTTAGCTCGTTTTCTGCCTCTTTAATACAAAATTAAATGATCATCTGAATTTTAAAATTTCTACAAAAGCTGGAAACTCGTTTTGTCTGTTCGTAGCATACACTACAGCAATCCATTTCAAGTTACAAGATCTTGCACTTAAAGTACAACTTAATATAGATATAGACTTTCAGTTTGTTCTGTGTCAAATCTCAGGAGAGACCAGAGGTACATCACGATCATCCCAACTCCTATAAAGCGAGTGAAAGTAAGATTACAGTGCATACACAAAGATGTATTGTTTGATTTGTTCGTTAACATAGCTTATAACAGCTGATTTCGTCCAACAGCTGCAGTACTTCAACAACTATGTTCGAATAATTTAAGGTTATGTTTACAAATTTTAGGTTAAATTGTGTGTTGTATCAATATACATCTGATTCTTTCTATCATGTATGGCGTATGGATAGCGCATGTGCATGGTCTGTCTTGGGCTATTTTCCTATTATTAAAATGTACGATATTTTGTTTTGTTTCCTAAAATTGATTACAAGTCTTTAAGTAAAATGTTTAATTGACACTTTTTTTGTCATGTCTGCTTAATGAGTCAGAATTTATATTACACTTTTAATACGATACAAAAATTATAGTATTTCTGATGTGAATCAAACGAATCTGTCCGAGTTGTTTCTAGTATCTATAGCATTTGGTTGGATGCGCAATACAGTAGTAGGGTAAAAGGGCATGCTTTAATCAGGTACAACAGGTAGTGATGGGCGGATCGAAAATGATTCATTCTTAATGAAAGGGTCACTGCGTGAGCCGAAAGATTCCAGTCTTGGATATTTGATGGCCCGGGTCACTTACCGAGTTATGTTAAATTAATTTTATTTTAATACTAAAAGATTTAAATTTAAATAAGTATTGTTTGCTAAGCTAGGTGTAAATTAATTTTGTATCTTCAGATTTTAGCGTTGATATGAACAATTTAATCAGAATATAGTGGAAATTGAGAGAAAATAGTACATGTTCACTTTAAAATTCCTTGAGTCCATGGACTGAACTTACACTAAACCTTCGTAGTACCGGTATCCCTAATCAGGAGCATGGGCGCCCATACCTCCCCCCCCCCAGCTTCCAGGGGAAGGAAAATATGTATATTATTAATTATAGTCAGGTACTTTTCTTTAAAGAGATTAGCACTAAACTATGTTTTAAATGTTATGTCATGCCGTTTGATTTTACATATACTTATTTTATTTTTTACAAGAGTTCAAGCATGAGCTGCTGGGTCACTACCTGGTGCGGCCTTTAGGAGTGTTTTAGGTCTTTGTGTATTCACTGACAGTGTAAAGGTACAGACTCAATGCTGTGTGGGTTAATATTTCACCTGAACAGCCAAATTGGCTTCCCAAATTTTAAAAGTTTTCTTGGGGAGGTCAAAAATATCCCTGGACTCCTTTTGCCGAAGGAGGGGAGGGTACTCCATAACACGTTCACTGCTAAGCAAATTTCGTATTTCCTATGATAGGAGCTGACCTTTTATTTTTCATATTTATAATCTAAATGAGTAGAAATTACTTTATTTTTTATTTTTGAACCTTTCTACGTAATAATCACTAATATTTTAAAATGTGCGTCCATAGCATAAAGACTTAAAATTAGCGTGCGAAGCACACAATGCATTGTGTATTGAAATTACTCCCAATACGAAGGTTGGCGTTTAAAGCACTGAGCGTCTGCTCACATGTGCGTCCTTAGCAGTGAACGTGTTAAGCCCCCCGGTTTAGAATCACCTCATCACTTTAAAAGAAGCTTAAAATATTGTTTAAAATAAGGAACATGGATGGGATGTTTAGTGCTTTTTATTACGTTTTAGACTTCTAACATACTGCTGGATATGTCCTCATAAAAAACCAATTCGACAGTTTGTGTTACAGAAAACCGTAAGAACGTTGCTAGGTTACTACAGGATTTAACGAGATGAGCTTTACTTAATCACTCATACTCAAAACGGATACAATATTGACCCAATACAGCTGAGATAACGTTGGAATGCATCATGGATCATTTTAGGGTGTTATCGATTACTAAGCGATTCGGTATTAATGTTATCAGTTAAAGAACGGGTTAACGCAGCTGCATACAATAAAATAAATATTGTAAATTATTCGCTGTTATATAATGTAAGGTTACATCATCGCGGAATAATAACTGTCTAGAGATTTGTAAACAGTAGTACCAGAGAAATAAGTTGAGGGCGGAATCAGACGACCTCGAAATAGCCAAACGGAGCAGGACTGCGTTTCAAAATTAAACATAAGGTTGAGTGGGCGACATTCTTATTAATATTATAATATTATTGACCAATACGCACCTAAGGAGTTTTTATGATGAAGTTTTATGTTTTTAAACTTTTATTTTGATTCAGTTTCTGTGCAGTTCTTTAAGTTTCCCCACATATAAACTAGCAGGTATACGCGGCTTCTCTTGCAGATACGAATAAATTAATGAAAGAAATAAGGTAAATATTGGTCCTTACAATTGCACTCAATTTAAAAAATCCGAGTTCCCTGGCTCAAAAACGCTTCCAAATCGATCATGTTTTTCTTCGATACAAAATCATAAATGAGCTAGTAAGCGTTAAAAATCATGTTTTCCTCAAGTTTGTTACTTATAACTCCTGAACGAAAATGAAAATGAATTTGGTTTTGAAGTGCATTTCATATATCTATGGGTACATTTAAAAAAAAAAAACAATCTAATAAGTGCGAGTTTCAGTTTATTATTTGTGTTTAAGGGTAGTTAACAGATTTCACCCCTTAGACTAAAGTAATCGAAATACAAATGTATTGATTTTCTTTCTTGTACCTCACCTAAGAATAATATAATCCAAATTTCTGGTCTCTAGCTTGCAAGAAGTCATTGGAATTTATTTATTGTATAGGGGTATTTAAACCTCTTTAGTCGGAAATTAACGAAATTCTATGGGTTTAGTTTTTCTTTGTAACATTTATGAAGTAAATATACCAATTTCAGCTCACTATCATTTAAGCGAAATAAAATAACGTATATTTATTGCTTTAGGGGTGTTGTTTACATCCTTTAAACGCAAATAGTCAAAATGCGAAGGCGCTTAATTTTTGTGCGTATCACATAAGATATAATTGTGCGAAATTTCATCTCTACTCTCATGGGAATTGAAAGTTGTATGGTTTTACTGTATTTACCCCATTTTCAACCCATAAATGTAAGTAAAGTAATCGAAATCATTTTTACAACAGCTAATAATCGCATACCAAATTTTGTTAAGATCAATCAAACGTTGAGGCCGTTCATAGCAACACACATTCAAATTGATCACACATATTCCCACAGCATTGTCTTCTTTTTATATATACAATTATTTATGTAGATACATTACGGTGTTTTTATTAGTTATGAAAACAAGATATTGATATTTCCTGTTTTATTTACGAGAAAACACGCAAGCACTTCCCTGCTTTGAGTTTTTGTCCGAGTGTCGCAATTTTTGTAGCAAACGCATCTTAAGGAGGGGAAATTTACAATTGGCTTGGCTGTAACGAATGAGAATAGTTCGTTTCAAATGTGAACATCGCCCATGTGTATAGGATATCAGACCTATTGTGTTTCCCTGTTTCCCATGTAATCGATAGGGAAGAATAAAAGTTATCAGAAAAGGTGTAAACATCTGGAACCTTTACACAGCTGCAGGCATGGGGTCTGGTCACGTGGTACACAATTATAATCTAAGTGCGATGTCGGATTGATCATTATTGCTGGATATTCTTTACGTGAAATTTCCAGATGTGAAATAGACCTCACGATTTTAATTTTTCACGTTGGTTCGGGAATTAAGAGTAACCAACTGGCGTACAAAGTGATTGTTAACGCTTATTGGCGCATTAATCGTTCTGGAGAAAATTTACTGACCGACAAACGAATGACCCCTACAAGTGTTCCCTTTTTCCTTTGATGAGCAGAGAGTTCGAGTACGCATCAGCGAAGGGTCGATCACAAAAATATTTCGAAAAAAGGATAAAGAGTCTGGGCCTTTTCTGATTGACTCTTTGTCCCCATTTACGCTCCTACCTGGCTCTCTACCTGCTTCAATTAGTACCTAAATCCCTAAAAGTTGTATAATTTAAGACTAAATATAAAGTCATTTAAAAAACTTTATTCATCAAATAAATTTTATTTTTTCAATTCTTTTACCAATTAGTTTTGTAAAAAAGAATTGAAACCCTAAAAATATTATTTTTATATTTATTAAAAATTGTACATTTACTTACAGTCTCATTATTGTATGTACATGTAATAGATATGACACTAGTTATTTTATTGAAATATAGAGTATGAAGTAGTAAGAGTAATTTTAAAGACCTGTATGTATAGGCCTTAAAAGAATCTAACGCATCTTTGGAATTATCATTACATTAAATTATGTTCACAGTGTTGGTCTTTTCACTAACCAGTGGGGGAGCTAGATTTTATTGCCATCCTGTCATACCCATGTCAAAATGGCCCCGTCCAAGGCGGACTAAGGGCCCGCAATTTTTGTAAATGATAGCCGGACTCTTCGTCCTCGCACCGCAAAGCAGGTAACCAACGTTTAAGATCGTCTGAGGACCCGGGCTCGTAGTCCATATACCTTTTCCTTTAAGGTACGGAACCCTACAATGTATCTGTTACACGTTTTTACACCTAAGAGTATTTATATAAAAACAAATTATTTAGGTAAATCCTTATACATTTTTTCTCAAAGGAGTTTGTTTTTGTCGCTAAGAGAATTGTCCCTTAATTCTTCATCAAATGTAGTCATTGTCAAAATTAATTCAAGATCATTTTTAAAGCTTATGTTCCCTGCTACTGACAACGAAAAGTAGACAAACAGCGTAAAATTCATGTTTTCGTTACAAAAATTGATTTAAAAAACTTTTATATTATACTTAATATGGTTCCTACAGTGAATAGATAGATACAGTGTTTACTATTGGCCGGCAGCCATGTTTATCCTAAATTCTTATCTGTTTATATTATATTTGTTATATGTTTTTGCAAAACTACATAATACACTTTTTAAGAAGAAACACATTTTGTATTATTTAATTTCAATATAAATATCAAACTGTAACAGTTAAATCGTAAGTTTTTCTCTTTATAAAAAAACAAGTTTTTCTCTTTATATATATATATAAAAAAAAACAAGAGGTAATTTCTCTTATAATTACAAAGAGATACAACACTATTCTTTACATTACATTTCGATGACATTACTTTTAGGATAAACATGGCGGCCGCTTTCATATGGCCGCACTGTATCTATCTAGTCACTGTAATGGTTCCTAATAAAAGGCGCCATCTATTAACCATCTGTTTAACTAACATGACAGCTGTTAGATTTTTTACATTCTATATGCAAGTCTAATCTATCACACAAATCAATCAAATTAATCCAACGTAAATAAATAAACGTAATTTACATTTAAATCAATATATTAATCAGATAAGTAGGCCTACTCCTAACTTGCGAACTATTCGCACAAGTCAGCTAGTTTTACATATTTTCTATTTTACGTAATTTATATTAGATAAAATAACAAAACTGAATAACATTTTTTAATGTATTTTAAAACTATGCACTGACTGTTCTAATGCCGATGGAGCGACATAGGTTACCACTTTACAATATTTACTCCCTTATCTAACCAAAGATAAATAGTCCAGTTTTTCATATACTGAGATAGGTGTAGGGCCTACTTATCTTTATAATGTGTTGTGTATGATATAACTTGAAGTGTTCTGTGTACCTGGTGCCTGTGTTATGACCACTTCACTGTGCTATACGCGATAGCTTTATCACCTGCCGATTCTATAAAAACAAAAATTAAAAATAGAACCGACTTTTCTTTAATTAAAATTTTAAGCTGTTGAAGAATTTACAATGTTTAAAATTGATCGGAATTGTCAAAATGACAATAAAGATGGCGGAGAAATTGTTCAGCCCAGTAAAATTCAATTAAAAATAGTGTTTAAAAAACAGGTGATGAAGACGGATGGGCAGCAAGTATCTCTCAGATAAGATCATTTTCAGACGCGTTCATTCCTAGATGCGGACGATGGAAGAACTCCCATTCTAATTGCGGTCATAATTATTTTATTACTACAGTATCTATATTGACGATTGTGGGGCAGAGAGTCCTGGGACAATCCAATGAATGGTCGACCACAAAAAATATTGCGTAAAAACGGGCAAAGAGCCTTTTTGGTTGGCAGCTGGACTCTTTGTCAATCCTTTACGCTTGTACCTGGCTCTCTACCTGCTTCAATTATTAGTATCTAATTCTCCAAAAGTTGTTTAATTTAATACTATATAATATGAAGTCATTTAATAAAACTTTATTCATAAGGTGTTTTTTTTTTCAAATAACGTAACTCCAATTACGTTATGTTGTAAAACAGAATTGCAACCATAAAAATAACCCTAGTTATTATAATATAAAATATGAAGTAATAAGAGGAATTTTAAAAAGCTGTATATAGTAAACTTAGTAAAAGAAATCTGTTAAGGCTCGGCTCCCTACATTCAAAACGGCGAAGTTGGGTACCAATTTCAATGTTAAATAACCAAAACATACCTTCACATTAAGCATTTTTTTGTGTTGTTTTTGTCAAAAAACGAAAGCTGTATTTTTGTTCTTAAAGTAAAATAGATTGTGTGTGTTGATTGCTAAGGTTTTTTTGGAATATCTGTTTTTGCAACTGAGTACAAAATTAATAAAGTTTACTACTTTTTACGATTTATATCATACGTTTAAGAAAACAAGAAAACGGTTTTTGAAAATGTATTCGGCAATCAACATCCGCATATGACAGTACTTCAAAATGAAACCAAATTTATTTAAATTTATTCCACGAATTAACGAGAAAAATGACTTATTCTGTAGCATTGCTCTTATAGGAATCAGATTCAATATGGCGGACAGGGAAGGGCCCCTGTTAAGGCTCGGGTCCCTAAATTCAAAACGGCCAAGTTGGCTACCAATTTCAATGTTAAAATAACCTACCTTCACCTTTAAGCATATTTTTGTAACACAAAAAAATTCAGCGTTCGTTTTTTGACGAAAATAACCCACATTTCCAACATTTTCATCAAAAAAAAAAAAAAAAAAAAACGAAGGCTGAATTTTTTCTTTAAAATAAAATAGATTGTGGGTGATGATTGCTAAGGTTTTTTGCAATATGTCTTTTAGCAACTGAGTAAAAAATTAATAAAGTTTACTATTTATATCATACGTTTATGGAAACAATAAAACGGGGTTTGAAAATGTATTCAGCAATCTACATCCGCATATGACGGAACTTCAAAATTAAACCAAATTTTTAAATTTATTCCACGAATTAACGGAAAAATTACTTATTCTGTAGAATTGCTCTTATGGAAATCAGATTCAAGATGGCGGACAGGGTGTCAACCCCTTAAGGGTCTGCTGTAGTGGCGGCCATCTTGGATTTTTATCCCATAAGAGCAATGTTAAATTTCAAACCATTTATTTCGTTTACTTTTTATCATAAAATTGTTTGCAAAGTCTCATTTTAAGCACAGTCACAATACGCATCCGTCTTGCAATTTACATTTTTTTTAAATTTGTTATGTAATTGACATTTTGTGAGTACAAAGTTTGATTTTTTTTCCTAACAGAATAAAAAAATAATAATGAAAAATAATTTGCAAGCCGGATCCGAAATTTTATAAAGAATATGCAGTTTTCTTTTCAACACTCAATTACAAAAGATAGACTTATAAAATGGTTTGAAATGAGGCAATGTCAGCCCAAGAAATTGTACTGTTTAGATAGGGATATAGTGAGAGGCGCTTGCATTTCCGGTTGCTTTCTCGTTTACTGGAGCAGACCCTTAAGCGGCTTCTTTGGAATTATCATTAAATAAGTAGGCTTATAGCTTTAAAATTATGTTCAGAGTGTTGGTATTTGGTCTTTTCACTAACATGTCCGGAGCAAATTTTTAAAATGTTCCAGTCTGAGGCGGATCTTTTCTAAATGTCGGCCGGGCTCTTCGCCCCCCCCCCCCACCGCTAATAAATAATTCTCTAATTTCAACAATATTTATACATCAACTTTCCTCCTCAATAATCATATCAATAAACTAAAACTTGTATTTTTATTTACAAAAGGAAATCTTTAAGACATATTAGAGAAACAATTTAACTTTTAACGGAATAATACAATGCCGTAGTGCTTCGTTATCTGAGAACATCTAGTTGAGGCGTTAAATCGGGTTTTGTAAATATATTTAAAATGGTCATGTTTGTTTTAAAAGTTTGATATAAAGTTTTAGTTTATATTACTTTTTACGGTCTTTTAAAATTTATTATAATTAACAGAGTTGTGTAAGTACCTACAGTATATTGAACAAAGATGTATGGATTATGATATCTCTCCATTACATAAAAACACTATCAGTACCCGCGACTTTGTCCACGTGAAAAATGGCTGAAAAAATACTTTGAGTACACATTGTAGACTTCCGCTGGCTACTTATTTCCGATAAACGGTTCAAAAGTTACGGCCGAAAATACCTTAAAAAACTAAACTATCAACAAAATCTATCAAACGTTTTTTTGAATTTTTTTAAGTTATAGAGTTAAATAATTTCAATCGGTGGTCTTAGATTTTTTGTAGAACCTACCGCTGAATACATGTATTCTAGTATCCGTGGTGCAACCTACATAATCAGCTTAGTGGACATTTGAAAAAACCCGGCTAGCTGAATCCAATGAGTATTTCAAATTGAATATAAGTGCTACCAGTCTACAGTTATTAGAAACGTGTCCAAAATAGGATGTTTTTGGTCACTAATGACGCACAACTTTTGAACGAATGGACTAATTTCGAATATGGATTTCTCCTAACCAAAGAAATTGTGCGTTCTCTAACCTCAACTTGTTCAGCCATTCTCGGTTCATGCCGTCACAGATACGATTTTAGTATATGTATAGATTTCTGGTCATTTACGCAAAAACTTTAGCTCTGTTGCACGTGAATCAAAGGATTAATTGACTCCTTTTGTTAATGCATTTATAATTTGTATTGCGATATTTGAATAGATCGATTCTTTGCCATAGCCGCCTTCTTCCCACTATCGGCGTGTCCGACACACACTTTGCTGTTTATCCAAGCACATTTTGTTTTCAAAACAGACATTATAATTTCGTGCAGGGCGTGGCGTTGTGTCTGTACGACCACAGGAAGTAGGCTTCATTAATTACTTAGGGTCGCCAAAAGTGATGGCTCCATGTAATGTTTTTTTGCATCTAATTCTGGAACAGTAAGTGCGTCATACTGAAGGGTATATTTCATTTGTCAGATCCGGCTCCCGGTGCCATCTGTTGTCTCTGACGTCGGTGGTTATGGGAACCGTGTATAAACTTCCTCTGAGATGTAGCTTAAATGGCGATGATTAAGTTAAGGGGATTCAGCCATAACAATAGGAAAGAAATTTAATTTGTTGAAAATGTGCATATGTGTTTGTTTTGTTCCTTAGACTTTCCTGTACAAAACAAAAACAAAAACAAATATACATAGTTATTGTAATTGCTTTATGTAAATACATTGTTTTATGAGCCGAGATATATTTAATATTTCAGATTCTCTCAGCATTCTGTCACCTTAGTCTTGAATAGATTGTCTATTTACGGGTGGTAAAGACCCTCGAGGAAAGGTAAAGATTTTTGGAGGCGATTCTACTACTAAAAATAAGAAAAAAAGTCCAATAAGTCTGGAAATGCTTAGTTTTCGAATTATCCACCATTTTGTTGTTTTTACTAAACTCCAACATCATTGGAAATAGAAAAGATATTGACCTCAAATTTTATGTACATATTTATTACGTAACCTTTTACCCTTGAACAAAAATCCAGAACGTTACATAATGCCACAAAGTAGCCTCCATCAAAATCGGACACCAACTTTTTGTGCATATCAATTTTTAAAATGTACAGCAAAAGATAAATAATAATATGTATATTTATTATTACCGTATATATGCACACAAATTTTGAAAAATTCAATTTGCCAATTTGAACGTAAAGCAAGAGCTTAAAAATAAAATTAGGTTGATATCTCCGTTATTACAGATTTTTATTAGTTTCAGAGCTGAATTTCCTTAAATCAGCTAAACTTACAGTGCATTATACAATTTGACAAACACTTTTGAGTAATGTTGATATTAAACCTTTCAATTAGATTGAAAAATTGCTAGGCCTACATACATTTTGTTTGGTTGCCCTAAAATGGCTATTTATTCGAAATATAAAGAAAAATGTAAAAAGAAATTTGTTTACGTACTTTTTATTTTACGATGTTTTAGGCGTGGATTAAGCCTCGAAAGAGTAAACATAATTTGCGGTATTGTAAAATAAAATAAAATACATAAAATACAATATGCTTGTAACATTCTTTCTCAAAGCTTATTCAGTAATAATTTCTTCAGATGACTCAACATGCGTGTATATACTTCCTACAGAATGCAGAGAGAAGTTATTTTCATTAAATGATAAGAAAGTGAGTCATGAAGGTAAACTAGTTATGCCGATGACGTCATCAGAAGGCCACAGATTTGCATGAGTACAAACCACAGAGAAAAGACATTCACATTTTATCTATTTATCTTATCTTTTGTCGGTGGCACAGATCAATATGATATATGATCCATACAATGTTATAAAGATGGCGGGTTAAGTTTTTCCCCGATTTATTAGATTCCATGAAACTTCTACATATGCGTCAAGTAAACATGGTAACGTAGTACGGATAACATGATTTTCCAAAATCATAAACGAGTATGTAAACCATAATTTAATAAATCTAAATACGAGTGGCAGAAACAATTCCAGAGGATTGGATTCATTAAATTACGTTTACAAATATAAATAGTTTCAACTCGTACTTGTAATACTGACAGAGACGTCGCCATGGGAGAAAATTTAAAACACAAACAGTTTGGAAATTTGAGTCCTTCAAACTGAGAATATTGTGGTAAAACAGTTAAGTAATTAGTATTTTTTCCGATACTATGTTGTAATTGAATAGAAAAGAAAATGATTGTAGTCAAAAGTGTCAACATGTAGGCCTAAGTGTAAAGTTCAATTGCAAAAAAGTCGGGAAAATTAAAATATTTTTGTGCCAAATAAATACATCATTTTTTTAAAATGAATGTTCCGGGAATTCTCGTTCCAACTATTGGCAGCACTGACTGTCAGTGGCAAAATGTCTACTATACTCTTTATTTCCATTGTATATATATATATATATATATTTTGTTATGTCCTTTTTATAAATTCAGTAATGTGATATACATGTTAAATGTTTTGTAAAAATAAAACATTTTTAAGGTTATTATACTCAAAATAGATTATAACACTATTTAGAGAGGTACATTGGCTAAAAATATATATACATGGCCCCCGAATTCCCTTTCCTACTAGGAAGTATACCAGACCTCCAGGTAAGTTGGAAAATTTGGACAAAATAGTTGGAAAGTTTTAAATATTGCCCCCCCCCCCCCAATAATTTGTTGTAACGACGTCCCTAAAGACTAATATTTTACACCTTAAACATGACTGTGTCTGAGAATATAAAATATTTGTTTCTTTTAACGTCGAACAAAATGTGTTGTTTAGTTAGTTCTCTATTTTAAATATTAACTGAATTATCGAAGAAAAAACACGCTTTAATTTTAAACCGAACTCAAACGTAGAAAATAATTTTTAAGCATGAAGAATTTGTTACAGTGATAGAAAGTCCAATAATTCATTATATTAAATAATTTTTAATAATTTAAAAAAAGAATTTAATTATTAACAAAATAATATATGTTATTGTAAAAAATCATGGGGTGCTTTGACATGAAATGTTACAAATATTCCATTGGTAACTACTTATAAACCTAGAGTTATTATAAAAAATACAGAAAATGCACCCCGCGCTTTTTTACAATAAAATGGATTATTTTGTTAATTATTAAATTCTTATTTTAAACTTTTTACACATTATTTAATTATAATGAATCCATACTGAATACTGAATGAATTACTGGACTTTCTTTCGCTGTAGAACAAACTATTAATAATTTAAAATTATTTTCTACGTTTTAGTTTGGTTTGCTACTAAAGCGTGTTTTTTTAAACTATAATTTATTTTTTTATTTTTTGGTCTCAAAACGGAATCGAAAGTATTTTTGTTATCAAGAGACTTCATTCTTTGATTATCGTATGTGTGGCCATAGATTTGAAATTATATATGTAAAATTTAGGGGGGGGGGGTGTACATTATTGTATTGTTATCGGTCCTTGGCACGTTTGCAAATTACGTTGAAAGATTACGTTACTTAAAGGTCAAGCTAATATAAAGTGTGTAAAACATTTTTGAGCTTCTTTTATGTACAAGTCGGGGAAATCTGAGTTATTGCTTTTTGTATAACTTGGATATATTGTGAATAAGAAAGAAATTTTTTAACATTTCCTTTGTTAAAAAAGGAACCTTTTTTTGCTCAGAAAGTTTTACATAAAAATTACGATTTCGTGAAATTTAACTTGAATATTTTTTAACGGGTGCTATTTTGAAAATACATTTTGTGTTAAATACAATTTTGATTGTTGGTATTGTGTATATGTGCTTAGGAAGTCCTAAAGTAAACCAGTTTACTTAAAATATAAGCTACGATAAATCGTGATAAACAATTTGCTCGCAACTGTGTAACAAGAGCTTGGGTTTGGCGTGCTTCCCTAGTTAATGATTATCAATTAAAAAGTATTAATTTACATGACAAAGTACAGAACTAAATGATTTAATTAACATATTTGTAACAATACTTTTCACAATACTTTTACAAAGTCCAATGATACTACAATGCAGTAGTTCTGTATCGCATGTATAGGTAGGTAATCCGGAAGTAAGCTTTGATGGATGCAAAATACTATACTGTGCTATATAACAATACTTTGTTTATAAAATGGCGGACAGCTGACCGTGCAATGTCCCCTCTCTTGTCATTGAACTTTGTCGTATCATTCACTGAATATTCTCACTCGACCTTCTCATACAAATATGGTCACAATAAAATTCTGGCAGATTGCAACATCATAAGCTTGTGTATAATCATAGTTCTAGCTCCTACATAAACCGTCATCGATAAAAATTAAAAAATACAATTTCAGATAAACGTTTCAATCACGTTTATTTGTATTTTATCTTACGATTCCAGGCTTTCCGACAAGCGGGGTGGAAGCAGTTTTAAAGTACCGGTATCTGTTTTTGTCGAAACCCATGAAAAATCCATTCGATAAATTTACAATAGGCCTCCACTCCATTGCGGCAGATGCCAACTTAAAGGCACAAAAACAACAAAATCACCTTACATTCAATTTAAACAGTCAACAAAAGAATATAAATACAGAAAAACAAAATAACAAGACAAACACAAGTAATACATTTGAAAAAACCTTGAAGTTATGAGATCTTGTAAGTGTAATAAGTTCATACATTTCAAATATATGTTACATGTTGGCAAATCTATATCTTTACAACCTCTGGTTTATCGTGATAACAGGTTGACTGCCATGAGTATCAATATGGTAGTACTCACTTGTGTTACAGCGTTGGGCCATGATGAGTACCAATATGGCACTCAGGTCATAAAATAAAGTTGTTGCTTAAAAAGTATATTTTTGAGGCTACTTTTTATATTTAACAAATGAAACTTACTGTTATCTGAAGAAAAACGTATAATTTAACTATATTTTACAGTAGCATGGAATTTTTTATTTGTAGATGATTAACTTGGCAGCCCTTTTATTTATATTTGAAGCAAGCGGTCTTAGTGATTTGGATCAAAAGCTTTCTTTGACAAGCTCGTCATGTTTTAATTTACTGTATACGCTGGTTTAACCGTTATACAGGGTGTTCATTTGAAACTTCAAACTCGTATTAAAATACTTATAGCCCAAGTATCAAAAAATTCTGTAAACGGGGGTATATAGTACTAATTGGAGGAATAAAAACATATTTTCAAATTGGGGGTGCTTAAAGTCAAAATTTTGAAGTGGCAAAGTATACCTTGTGACACCTCAAATTGAAGCTCATAAAAAATGCTGCATAAAAAACACCAATAAAATAATTTCTGACTGACAAACTTTACGAACATAATATTCGTACTAAACAATAATGAAACAAGCTTAAAGTACCAGTACTTTCAGTTACGTGTGTCTAGACCAGCATGGTGAACTTGAAACGTCAATACAAAGATTCCGTTGAATCCAGGAAACTGCGGATCAAATCTTGTGACGTTGTTGTTGTAAAAATAAACATTGAGTAACGTCGTCGGTCATTGCTTAATTAACCTCTTTCTGTCAAATAATTATCAATCATACGGTGGGTTAAGTTAAATTACTTACAATAATCAGTCATTATAGAGACGTGTAAGCAGATATACAATGTGCCAGTGCCACTTCATTCTGTCAGTTTTCTCTCCCGAGAACATTTTTGTCTCAAATAATGTCTGGTTTTAGTTGCACAAATTTAATTTTGTACATCTACATATTATTATGTAATATAAGCAGCTTTGTCCTGACTGAATGACTGACATCTAATCAACGTAGAGCATAAACTATTTAAGATAAAAATACGAAAATTTCAAGGAATATATTCCGATGGGGATAATAGGCTCACACTAAAAAATATTTTGATTTTAAAGCGTAAATATAGCCCTATAACAGATAAAACAGGCGATTCGAACCACAAGCTTAGCAACACACTAAGTTTGTAGAATGCATTTCATTCACTACCATACACAGCAACCAATTTGAAAATTTTATTATTCTTCAGAAACAGCACCTTTTTATTTTCTCACTATACTATATTATAGAGAAAGTATAATATAGTGATCGCAAAAAAATCGATGTTGAGATTTTTGTGGAAATATCCGTTTTGGGACCCCCTGAGTCCAAAAGAGTGTTTTTTATAAAATGTCTGTCTGTCTGTATGTATGTATACAAAGCTAGAGCGAAAACTATTCGATCGATTTCAAACAAATTTGCACCAGACATGTCAAGTAGACCGGTTTTGAAATTTTGAGAAAAAAACCAGTTATAATTTTTTTTGTAAAAAAACGGCTCTAAATTTGGCTTATTTGTAGCCTTTAATGTACCCTACTATATGCAAAAAACCGCATCTTTCTAAAAATTCTCGTTTAGCTAATAATAATAATAATAATAACAGATTTTTGGGGTTTTTTGGCCATAAAGGCGGTTGTTTTTCAAAATTTTTCAAATCCTTTTTCGTGCATCTATAAAGGCCTAATTGACGTGTTTGATGCAAATTTGTTCGAAATCGATCGAATAGTTTTATCTCTAGCTAATAATAATAATAATAATATTTATTAGTTAATCTCCTAATTTAAAATCACCTCTCCTACCCCTCCTACAATAATGAAGTCACTGTGAATCTCTTTAAGTATGTGCCAGTTTCTGGTAACGTTTATTTTAGGTAACGTTAACAAAAATAAAAGCAGACACAAACAAAAATCAACGAACAAGGCTTACTGTATTACAATTTAAACATATTATGTTATTACATATCACGGGGGCTTACTAGCTATAAATAAAATAGCTGATTTGGATTAAAACTAAATAGAATTTTAGGTTAGAATTCAAAAGACGTTTCTTGAAAACGTTTAAATTTATTATTTGGCAATTTTAGAATCAGGTAATTACTTGTGACATTTAACAGTTTTTTCTTCTTTAGATTGGGTAAAAGCAAACACAAGCAAAAATCAACGAAAAAGGCTTAGTATATTATAAGTCAAACATCTAGGCCTTACATTTTACCTTATGTTGGCAATTCAAAACTGGTAAAAATTTATTGAGTATGTTATTATAGATCCCTGATAAATCGGTAGCTAAGTTCCAATCATCACACTTAGCACTTATTGCTAAATTACTACTAGCATTAGAACAACGTGAAAACCCATCGTGTTATTCCTTAGAAAAATTATAACTCTCTAAAACCGCATACATCCTTATTATATCGAATTAGTTCAAAAATAGGATCAAGAGAAATAAACATACAGGATAAACCGATAACAATAACGCAAACCATTGTGAAAATTGGTGCAAAACTATCTGATTTGTCCTGTTCGACAGACAACTCAACCATTTTCATTCTATTAATATAAATTCTGGTTAACCAAAGGTCATATCTATCATATCCAGCTCAGTTTCATAGAAGTGATTGCGGTCGCGATTCATTGCAATCCGTATGACGTTACCAACTAGTAGGCAGTATCAATGAAGGAAGATATCCAGACTGAGCCAAGATGTATGAATGACCAAACCCACGCGTCTCACGCCTACTCGTATGTCTGCTGTGCTATGCACTGGCAGATGAAACTTATTCTTTTATCTGTGGTTGGTGTGTTACGACAGTTCAAAGAAATTGACAAAGATGAGTTTCTCGAATTCACAGAACTTATGATCATTTCACGCTCAACAGCTTTCTTTAAATGCCATATAGAGTGTTTCTATGAACATATGTACGCAAATGCTTGCCATTTAATTTGTTACTAAATGTGGCAGGTACCCTCTATCTTATATAATGATAGTTGGATCAGTAAAAGTAAATTTACACTGATCGTTGACGTGCTACATGGCTTACACAAAAGGAATATGCTGAAGTCAGAGTTTGTATAGTTTAAAGGGGATAGCTTGAGGTTGAATATTGAACCCTAAAGGCAGTCTGTCCACATCCTTGAGCTACGGCGCGCGGCTTATTCGCTTGCATTTACAATGGACCAACAGAGAAAAGTGTAACTTTTGCGGAATAAACCGGTTGCTTGAGTAAAGATCGCTTGCTTCTTTCGAACCTTCTCCACCACCACCATCCTGACAACGTCTGGAGGCTCTAAAGAAACGTTTCTCCATTCAAATCGCTCAATTTCATCTATAAAGAGGCTTTAATATAATTTTCATGGTGCACTGTACCTATTTTCGCTGTCATACATACATAATAATCAGAAAATTATGCAAAACTGTGTAACAAACTATACAGATCCGTATAAAATAACTTTGTCCCATTTTAATATTTAATTAACCCAATGGTCTCATTCCAAAACTAAACGCGCTAAGCCATGATTACTATTAGAAACCACAGCTAGAATAATTTCTCCGTCAATTGCCATTGGGTCTAATCATCTCGCGTCGAAGTGAAAGCGACGAGCTATCGAGGTGGCCTTGCTAAAGACTTCGTACATCCTTCATCTAACTCATTGCTCGTAATGAAAAAGTTTTTGCTGTCTCTATTTGTAACCATGACAACATTAAGTACTAATGACAATAAAATGATGGAAACAAAGCCAATTATTTTTGTGGCCATGAAGCATCGGTAAAGCTGGTCTCAAGTGTCATAAAAGTTAACATCAAATAAATTATTGTTTTCTTATTAATGAAAAATACTCTACCCAAAGGAAAATTATAATCAACTCCTATAAAAGGGAGTTTGCGTGAGTAACAAAAGATTGTATTGTTTGATTTATTTGTTTTAACCTATTATATCCATCAGCTGTAGTACTTCAACAACTCGTGAAACATTTAAGATTATGATTACAACGTTTAGATTAAATTTTGTGTTGTCCATCTGATTATATTTATATCATGTCAGCAATCTATGGATAGCGCATGCGCATAGTCTGTCTTGTGCTGTATTTTAACAGAATCATAAAAGTTGACAGGATCTTCTGTTAATTGACAAATGTAGGCCTACCGACGATGAAAACTTCAGTTTTTAAATGCACAATAATATAGTATTGCCTGAATGACAGTACTTCATATGTTTGGGTTTAAAAATTTAAAATAGTAAATTTAATTAGGCCTTTTATTAAAATTAACGATCTTTCGTTTTTAAAATTTATTTCAGGTTATTTATGTTTCAAATGCTGTTTTATATTATTACAAGCACCAGTGAAAAATCACGGGCAGATTAATTTGATACGGTACACATAAGAAAAACTATAATTTGTTATTCATCTTGAACGTGTGATAGAAGTTCTTAGTCAGAAAGCAGACATGACAGAAAAAGTGTTGCATTAAGTGGTAAATCTACATAGTTTAACCCTAATTTGGACATTTTTATTTCAACTTTGGGTAATTTAGTACTTGCATGTGTACGTTTGCTGCTAAGAACTCGTTAAAATTTATGAACATTTCCAGAAATTGTCGAACAAATAATGTCCTGATGACCACAAAATGTTTCGTGAACAAACAAATAGTGTATTTTAATTAAATTACAAGTGAAAAAACATGGACCAAGACCGGGATTTGAACCCAGGACCTATACCATTCCGTGATAATGCTCTACCAACTGAGCTATCCTGATCACTCCAGATATTGGTCGATGTTGTACCACTAGCGTGTAAGCAGGTAAATAATTACAAATTAAAAATAATAATAAATAGTGTATAATTTACAGTTCTTGCAAGAAAATTATTTGTATGAATGTATATATATGTATAGGCCTAGTGTGTGGGTTATATTATTACGATTTTTTTAAATTATAATTGAGATTATTTAACAAAGCTTGTCCCTAAACAGAAAACAATGCAAAGAAGGGTTTCTACAGATTTGTAGTAGACAAAAGTTTATTTCCAGAAATAATGCAACAATATTCAATAAATATTTCTTCCACTGTGTTACCAATGAAGAGAAAAAAGCAAAATCGAACGCCGAATTCTACATTTTTTAAACTTTAAGTATGTTAGAATATATGCCGCCATTATTTTTTTCAGAAGTCATTACAAGGGATGATTTACACACGAAATAAACTTACAGAATTTAAGTATTAATTATAGGCCTATATTAAATCGATGAGGAAATTCTTTATCGGCCCATTACGTCGTTATTTTTCAACCAATTTGTACAAATGAGGTGTCATTTTAAACATTTTACACTGCAGATTTACAGAAAAATATAAAACTAAAAACTATCACTGTATTTAAAAAAATGGGAGTATTTTTTGTATTAACCATCCCTTAGCTTGAGAGAACCACTTAACGTTAATTAGCTCATTGCAAATGTACCAATTTTAAGCGACAACATTACAATAGGCCTACGCTCCAAAAATATAAAATGTATTATTTCCCACAATTACATTTAAAAAAACAATAATAAAGTCCTAAAAGTAACCCAAGTAATTTATATTTGAGAATTTTTGTCTAGAAACTCGTCCTTAGTTTGAGAAAACTACAGCAACACTCATAAAATAGGCCTACTATTTTTTATCATTATAGCAAGATTCAAAACTTTACTATGTAAATATTCAAAATGACGACCGTTAAAACAATGTTAAGTCAAATATCTCGAATATTAATATTTACTCTTATGGGTCGTCCAAATTAAAGATGCGGCAGAATCTTAGCCCGTTATTAACACAGTTCGATTTTAAAGATAAAATAGAACTAGGTGCCATCGACCTCAACACTCAGCTATTATACTATTCATTTGCCTATTTTCCGATCCAGTGTATTCATTCGGATTTCGATTGTTCCGACATGCGCATTGGCCTCTCTCTATTATCTAACACCGTTTCAGTCGTGCTGTGTGATTTCTATTTCCCGACAGCTATAGGCCATTGCAGATCATGAGGCTACGTTTCCTACCCCCGTTTGAAAGATGGTATTAACTATTTTCCCACCTTTAGTTTCAGATAAGCAGCCATTGTTCTTAAAACAGATGCTGTCTTAATACCGAGACTACGGTCTCGCCAATTTGCCAGGCCGTTTAAATTTATACATGTATTGACTTGTTTTAACCCAGGCATATTTGTTTTCCATAGATCCAAATGTTTAAGGCTCTTCTTTACCTTGAAGAAAACTCCCGAGTGTACAGTATGATTTCAATACACACTGACTGAAGCCACAAAATCGTTGAAACATGCATTCGTAATAACGTGTTTCGGATTCTATTTATAAATTAATAATCTGGGAAACTGCTTTAAGTTATAAAAAAGGCATTATATTTTTTACGTGTTAGCTTAAAATATGGAAATTATCGCTTAAAACTCCCAAAAAATGCATTAAAAATAATCAATTTTTACTCAGTTTAACTGCTGATTAAAAGGAGTTGCCGTGAATATCTTTCAATTATGAGATATTAGACAAAAGCACGTAGATTTTAAGAACAATTTAAGACGTTTCACAACTCTTTAGGTTGAAAAACGGCGTTCGAAACACGTTAGTACGAACTGCATATTTTGCTGTTTTAAGCAAGGTATAGAAAACAAATTTTAAAGTGAAACTTCTTTAGGCGCAGTAGGGTAAATAGGCCTGGATCAGACGAAAAGTGAAACGCTTTCCCCTTTCCTACTTCAACTGGCAGTAGAAAGAAAAGAGAATCGTTTCTACTCTCTCTGTCAAATGCGGCATACATACGCAGGCGCATGAGTAGCATGAGTTAACCTGATCGAGAATTGAAACGGTTCTCCTTCTCCGACTCCAACCAGCAGTTGAGAAGAAATAGAAGGAGAATCATTTCTACTCTCTACGTTGTGTATATGCATTGTAGAACTGCAGCAGCCCCTTTGATATTACCGATAACATTTAATATAATTAGTCCTTTTACATTTAAATCTTTCTTTACACTTGTACAATATATTACGCCAGTAGCCATCCCCAGTTTATGAAAAAGATACAAAATCTTTGTATGGAACTGTACGCTTCACAGTTCCAGCGAGGTGTTTTGCTGTGCGCACCTAGGAAGCCGCAAGCGAGGCTTCGATAAAGAGAGAACATTGTCGCTCCAACAATGCGATCCTGGCGTGCTGGTTGAAGACAGAGAGTACAGAGATATCTTGAGCGGCTTTCCCTATACTGAATGCATGCGGGGCAGTTAAGCTAAAGGGTCCGCCATTAGCGGCCAAAACTCGGCAAGACCGCTGCTTTTGACTCGCGCGAGCAATCGACACCGCTTAACATATCACGTCATTTATACCTCTAAACATCGTTCAAAAATTATTAAACTTCGCAGTTAGAAGGAACAAACCTTGATGAAGGCAACAGTGTGCTTTAAATGTACAAAACTTAAAACTTTCGAATGAGAAAAATGTTTTTCTGAAACATAAATTTAATTAAAAACAAACATTAAATTTTCGACATGTGAGAGAAAATATTGTTATTTGGTAAGAGAAAAAAATATCTGCTGAGGTATAATGTCAAAGAGTACATTGTTTCATATCTGAAATTCATTTTCACCTAACGTTAGTACTTACTTAGCAATCGTCGATTATTTAAAGCGTTTTAATTAAGCGCTGTAGCTGGCTCGTCGCGCAGTTTAGCCTACTATTATTGCATAGAGTGATTTTGTTAGTTAATTATATATGTTATGTAAAAGTTTTTTTAATTATTTTTGCAAATACAAATAGTTTTGTTAGTTTATAATGTTTGATAACACGAGTTCACGGCAGTCAGTGAACCGGACTGCGCGCGGCACTGGTCAAGATCAAAGGAATAGCCGCCATCTTGAGCAGCCAGCCGGCTTCACCCCAGTGTCCACTCTATATATCTCTGTACTCTCTGGTTGAAGGTAGCTTTTTTATTAAATACGCGAGAAAATGATTGATCTTTTCGCGCAAATTAAAACAAAGGTTAACAATTTTCTGGTGCAGTTCCCCCACTAACTACGAGCAGCAACCGGTTATTATACTGATTTCTCCTGATATGTCTAGAATTTAATAGGACAAATAAGCGCATAGGCGAACTATTTATAGTGCTAGGAAAAGTTGTGTTTTTTTACCACAGAACAAGTATTTGGGAATTTGTACTTTTCCAATGCTGGTAACGATACTAGGACTAGTATTACAGGTTTTTCTGAAACCATATTAAATCCAAAATTTATGAAGTAGGCTTGACAAATAATTTAAAAAGAAAATATATTTTTAAGACATCGATATCTAAAATTGTATAGCCTAACATCAATAATAGCTCAGTAGAAATACTGTGCGTATGTATGATTGCGCTGGTCTTGCATTTAAGTGTATGGTGAACTGTTAACAATGAATGCAGAACTTATTTATAAGAAGCGCAAAGCCCATGTTAAAGATTCAGCCAAGTTTTATTTGAATCTGGCAAGCTTAGCGAGGCAGCCGCTAAGTAGCGAAAGCGCTACTGTCGTCGGTACGGCAAGTGTGAGTGAGACAGAGAATGAGAAAGCCATTCTCTGTCTCATTCATACCTGGTGCGGAGGATTGATGAGTCACAGACGGGTGGAAATTTTCAGCCAGCGCTGCCTAACGGAAATTTGACGGCAACCAACCGGACTAACTATTCTCCATAAGCGTTGCGCTTCTTATAGGTTCTGTATTCATTGGCGTTAGTGAACACCAGAAGACGACAACACTGTTTTCGACGAAAAATCGATATTGTGTAACTATTACAAATAAACGGTACCAAGAACTGGCACATACTTTCTCACAACCATATTTAAATTACTAAACAGATTCTCTGTGACTTCATAATTGTAGATGGGGTAGGAGAGGAGATTAACTAATAAATATTATTATTATTATCTAGAGAAAAAACTATTCGATCGATTTCGAACAAATTTGCACCAAACATGTAAATTAGGCCTGTATAGATGCACTCAAAAAAGTTTTGAATTTTTTTGAAAAACAACCCCCTTTATGGCCAAAACACCCCAAAAATCAGTTATTATTATTATTAGCTAAACGAGAATTTTTAGAAAGATGCTGTTTTTTGCATATTATGGTAGGGTACATTAAAGGCTACAAATAAGCAAAATTTTATCAAAATCGCTAGAGCCGTTTTTTTATAAAAAAAATAATAACTGATTTTTTTGGGGTTTTTTTTGCCAAAAAGGGGGTTGTTTTTCAAAATTGTTCAAAAACGTTTTTCGTGCATCTATACAGGCCTACTTGACATGTCTGGTGCAAATTTGTTTCAAATCGATTGAATAGTTTTCGCTCTAGCTTTGTATACATACAGACAGACATTTTGTAAAAACCACTTTTTTGGACTCAGGGGGTCCCAAAACGGATATTTCCACAAAAATCTCAAACAAATGCCATTGACGAAATTGATTGTGTTAAATTACACATCCAAATTATTATTAACAGACAGATTACACATTTCGAACACAAGAGTCCAATCCACAGCTTTTGCTAGTCAACAACGAAACAACCTTAAGGGTCTGCTGTAGTGGCGGCCATCTTGGATTTTTATCCCATAAGAGCAATGTTAAATTTAAAACCATTTATTTTGTTTACTTTTTACCATAAAATTGTTTGCAAGGTCTCATTTTAAGCACAGTCACAATACGCATCCGTCTTGCAATTTACATTTTTTTAAATGCTTTTGATTTGTTATGTAATTGACATTTTGTAAGTACAAAGTTTGAATTTTTTTCTTAACACAATAAAAAATTAATAATGAAAAATAATTTGCTAGCCGGATCCGAAATTTCATAAAGAATATTCAGTTTTTTCAACACTCAATTACAAAAGATAGACTTATAAAATGTTTTGAAATGAGGCAATGTCAAAGTGTTCAGCTGCAAGAAATTGCACTGCTTAGATAGGGATACAGTGAAAAGCGGTTGCGTTTCCAGTTGCTTTCTCGTTTACTGGAGCAGACCCTTAAGGGGTGGCTCCCTGTCCGCCATATTGAATCTGATTCCCATAAGAGCAATGCTACAGAATAAGTAATTTTTTCCATTAATTCGCGGAATAAATTTAAAAATTTTGTTTAATTTTGAAGTACTGTCATATGGGGATGTTGATTGCTGAAAACATTTTCAAAAACTGTTTTATTGTATTCATAAACGTATGATACAAATAGTAAAAAATAGTAAACTTTATTAATTTTTTTCTCAGTTGCAAAAAGAGATATTGCAAAAATCCTTAGCAATCAACATCCACAATCTATTTTGCTTTAAGAAAAAAATACAGCTTTAGTTTTTTGACAAAAATAACACAAAAATATGCTTAAAAGTGAAGGTATGTTTAGGTTATTTAACATTGAATTTGAATTTGGAACCCTATGTTTTGAATTTAGGAAGCCGAGCCTTAAACTAAAATATATTAGGAGAGTGTTTCATATTAAATCACAACACAATGTATGTTAGGCTTGGTCATGTTATGTTTCACTGATGCGTATCGAATCGGAACGCAACTTTAAAGCCACTCGCAGTTCAATGGATGTTTGACTATTGCAAAAAGCCGTCCGCGTTCGCAGTCCAAGGTTAAAAAGCAGGGTCACATATTATAGTTTTTTTTTATCTAGAATAACAGCCTGCATAATGAATAAAACGCTATGCATGTTCGTAAACTGCAACCTAGAATAATATGATTTTGTTATAATTACCGTAGGGGCTCCATTTATTTAGAACTGCTGAAAAACCAGGTTTATATAAGTATAAACGCGTCCCGCGTCCATTTGCAGCAAGTGTGTACCGGGCCTAAGATGGTTGTTGATAGCAGACACGGACGCAGAATATCAATCGTGTTAACTCGCATAACAGCCGGCTATATCGTATCGGGTTACATTTATGAACGCAAAATTTATTAAGTTTTTGATTATTTGACTACCGGTACATAAATTCTGACAAACATCGTCGAAGGAAAGACCGAGATAAATCAAATTTAAAAATAGTACGAACGAGGGTAAATTGAGAATCATTAATAGGATCATACAAAATTGAAGTACATACCTTTTTTAAAGTTATACTTCTTTGGGCCCGATGTAATCGAGATGGGGTGTCGTCGAGAAACCGCGTCACGCGTTAGGAGTAAAATCCGGAAAGTGCCTTTTTATACCTTTCTTCGTATATATTCGTATACTTTCCTATACTTCAAAACGTCGGATTGATTTAAAACTTTTCACACTTATCAAGGACCGATGACAATGCAATATTAATTTTGTTGGGTGTAGTAAGTGAGCACTGTTCATGGTCCCCAGAACACGACGTGATTTTCAGCTCCTTCAAAACGTCTGATTGATTTGAAACTTATCAAGGACAATGCAATATTAATTTTGTTGAGTGTAGTAAGTGAGCACTGATCATGGTCCCCAGGACACGACGTGATTTTCACTCCCTTCAAAAAGTCGGATTGATTTGAAACTTTGCACACTTATTAAGGACCGATGACAATGCAATATTCATTTTGTTGGGTGTAGTAAGTGAGCACTGATCATGGTCCCCTGAATACGTTTTCGGCAGTCATTACAAATTTTATATGCAGGGTGATTCACGACGATATGCAGAAACTTCGGGAGCTCATTCATTTTGTTGGGTGTAGTAAGTGAGCACTGATCATGGTCCCCAGACTAACTGTGACCAACCAAACAAATGCAACGATAGTATTCATAAGCGTATGTAACAAAGAAGGAAAAATGGGATATTAATTTTAAAATATGCCTTCAGTGTTGGTTAGTGTTTTTATAAAAGAATATGCTATCATCTACAAAATAGTAGGGCTACTCTAAGTTACGACTAGTTTTTCCCAAAATATATTAAATCAATAGTAGGTCTACCTGTCTAAACCATTGGATGGCCAAAGAAGTATAAAACTTCCATCGGCTGGTCCAACGCAGACCCAAATTTTTTTTAGTAGCACTTATTATAAAAAAAGGAGAGAATGAATCCTATATCATTCAAAAGATACTCTGCCAGTTTTATTTATTTATTTATTTTTTACATGAATTGCTTATTTTTTATTTTTGACCCGTTTCTAAACTAGTTCTTGTGTAACTTTTTACAAGCAAAATCACTCTCCGCCCACGTGGTATACCTACATGAGTTTACTACAAACAATAACTTATGCTAGCTAAATCAATTATCTTCTGAATTTAAACAATGGAACAAATAAAAAAACGATTACACAACCGCGGTGTTTGCAGTATACAGTGTTCATAAAGTCCTTTAACCTCCTTTATTATTTTTGTTAGGCTACCTACTGAAAATAAGTTAACAAAACTTTTTATATATATATTGTGTTGCAACAGGGCACATTTTTTTAACACATCAGACCCTCTATGATTTTGGGGGCTGAAAAATTTAAAATATAAAGGTAGGTCATGTAATACACCATTGAAAAGCTTATTAAAAGAGAAACACAATGGCACAAACTAGAGCTTAATATCTTGCTTCGTTTCAAAGTGGGCAATCAAAGTTCTGGAAAATAACATACAGTACAACCTACTTATCCCTAATATTAACAAATTAATAACCTGCTTTGATAACAATAGCATTTTCCAGAATCACAATGGCTGAAGTGCTGTTTTACTTGTGACCAGTTATATAGCCTCAATGATATAGATTGTTTGTACGACAGTCAATTGTTTAAAAAATATACTTTTTTTTATTTTTGTTTTAATTGTTATAGGGCCTACTTTATATTTTCTAATAATAGGCCTACAAGTTTTTTATTCAAAACATATTTAAGCCTGTAATGAATATTTCTAACTAGGGGAACTCTTGTGTGCTTATAATACTGTATTGATTGTAATGGTATGCTTAAATCATAGTGACCTAACACTAGCCTACCTCAAATGAACATGAGTTTTTCATACATGTTACTATAAAAAGGGCAATTTTTATTGAGCGTAGCTCTCTTTGTCACTTCTTTGTAATGGCATCACAGTGTAATTTATTTACCGATTGATATGAAATTTGGCCAGTAGCTAGGTGATTCTGAGGAAAAGGTTTTTCTTTAGAAAGATTTGCAAAATTCCTACAAGGTTTCGCCCCACTGGGTCAAAGTTCAGATGTAATTCTAATGAAAAAAATATTTTATTGGGTTTATGTCATATGTTTTTAATTGAATTCATTTTTTAAATTAAATAAACAAATGTTAATTTAAAGGGTTTATGACACATGTTTTCAATAGTCAGCGTTTTCAACATTCAATTATTAAATTAAATAAACAGCTGTTAATTTAAAATGACTTTATTTAAATGTGATTTAAATCAAATAAACAGCTGTATTGGCCTACAATTATTGTTAAACTATTCGTTTGAAGAATGCCTGGACGGCTTCTTAATTAAACAGCTGTTAATTTAAAATGACTTAAACGTTATTGTAACTGTTTACAACTACCTACCTAACAATTTTTAAAGAGTGTTTTGCTCATTTATGCATCTAAAGTGTAATGGCAGACCATCCTAGTTATTAAAAATGTGTACAGTAAAATATAATTTTAATGTACAAAACCAACATATAACCTAACCTGTCCTACATATCAAATTCACCGAATGTGACAAAAAACATGCGACCCAACCAACTACTGTATTAACATCTTTTTCCTACACTTAACACTGTTGTTATTCTCTTGTAAATTTAACTACTCTACAGGCTTTTGAAAGTATTTTAAATCATATGAACATTATTGTTGACATTTATATTCCTTTTATAAAATCAACAAACATAATCACTTTTATAGCCTATTTAAAATTATTTTCATTTTAATATTACAGTACTTTAGTAGATTCAACAAATTGTTACATTTTGTTTTATACAGAAGTGAATCAACTCCTATAAAAGCTAGAGTACGTGTGGAGTAACATTTAAAGAAGAAATAATATAGGCTACCTAACTAATAATATAACAGCTGATTTCACCCATCATCTGTAACTATAATACGCAAACAAAACCTAACGTAGATTATACTTTGGGGTTATGTTTACAACTTCAATCAATAATATAGCCTATCTAAATCATTTGATCTATCAATATGAAATAAAAGGCAATTAAAAGATAATATTTTTATCTTTCTTTAAATATGTATAATAATATACAGAAACACAAAATCTTAACAAATATTCCTACAGCTTTATAGGCCTTATATTGTACACATTTACCGAGTTAAAAATCCCCGTCTGCATAGTTAGGTAGGCCTAGATAAAGTGTGTTGTTTTTTGTATAAATGAAGTATTTCTGATATGTATCTAATTAATCCGCCTGTGATTTTTCACGGGGATTTACTAGTAAACCTATAAACTTCTGTTTTTTTAATAAATAAGGACGATATTTAAAGGTGGAGCAGATCTCGGGATAAGATGAGATTTATTAGGAAGACGATTTCGGTAGGAAACAGCTACATTTATTTTTTAGGCATAAACACATATTTTTAATAATTCAACCATTTAAATAAATATTCCTATTCAAATATGAAAAGGAGGTAAGGTCATGGAGTAAGAAAGTAACTCACCTGTGCTGTTGTTGGAAGAATTGAATTCTCTTGGAGTTGAGGCATACCGTATTTTATTGGTATGTCACACTAAAACACTTGCATATTAAATTAACAGTAAAAACTTATGAAGTCAACTTGTTAACACATAAAACTTAAATAATACACAAAATCTAACTATTTGGATTATAAAAACGATAAATTTCTTATGAATTCATCACAGATGTTGACATTAGACAGAAATGTTTTGCTTACTGTAATATTGTAAACAATCTTCACCGGTCAATAAGGTGTAAAGGCCAAATTGAAAAAATAACAAAGAAGCTACCAAAACAACCACCTTACAAGGAATTCCTAACCTAAACAACACTGCAATCTTTACGATTAAGAACTGTATAGTCTTCACCTTATACTGCGTCACTGCGAGCCAACTAACAATCACTACCACATTCTTCCGACGCTATCTGTCAACTGACGAACTAAGGAACTGTGAACCGACCTGGAACCGACCAGAGATAATAATACCAGAACCGACCGAGTCGAGAACGAGTTCACATTGATTCGGTTCAACTTCAAGTCAAAGCTGTCCGCTACATTCCATGGAGAACCTCAACTTGCGCATGCGCTTTACAGCAAATGGCATAGTGGGTTTGAATTTAAAATTTCTTCTAAAATAGATCAAATATAATACATTTTTATTCTATGAAGTTGTAAGCCATTCATTCAATGCTTAAAAATGTAAGTATCGGAAATGCATAGCTTTAAAGATATTATAATATGTGGTTTAATCATATAACCCATAATATAAAAAGTAACTTAAATGATGAGACTTAATTGTAATATATTTTAGGCAGAATTTTTAAGTTGTACTGTTATACAACTATGTAGTCTACCTTATTCAATAACTAAAATAAATTAGTTTTCATATTAAGGATACAACTGTGCTGCTATCTTTCTCCATTACCAAACAATTAAATAGTGTGACTGCAGAATGGAAGATAAAGGAGCTATCGCTATCTATGAAAAGTTAATGCAAACTACTCATAGGTACATTGCAATCAACAATACATTTTCAATCAGTTTATAAAAATAGAACCGAAGGGTTTACAAATTACATTAGGAGGGAAAAATCTACAAAGTAATCAAGTTTATGTTAAACTCCTTTGTCAATGCGTCGCTGGTGAAACCATAGTCGGCAATACTTAATAAATTTTGTAAAACTTACAAAAAATTGTTTGTTTTTTCATTAAAATGGAGGTCTACCAAGTACCTTCTGGCATTAGTGTAAATTGAATAAAAGTTGCTAAAGTAATACAGTCGACTCTCGCTAACACGAAATCCTCGATATCACGAATTATTAGCGAATTTCCATAGGAAAAATGAGCTATTGCAGTGGCCCTTATGGTGAGATCCAAGGACGGGAGTAGCAAATGAGCACCGATCATGGTCCCCAGAACACGTTTTGGGGGGTCATTAAAATTCATATA
>JAGFPH010000015.1:741817-761046 GCA_018207615.1 Philaenus spumarius
TGCGAACACATATATATATATATATATATGTGTTCGCACTCTAGCGGCCGCATTTTAAGACCGATTTGGACCAAATTTGGTACACGTGTTGGTTGTCTACGTCGCTCGGACGAGAACGTTAGCCAAAAAAATCCAACAACCGGAAGTACGTTTTTTGACCGGAAGTAACTATTTTTTGAGATTTTTACTACGAAAATGAAATTTTTTAGAGTTTTTTCTAAACATGTAAATGTAGGATGTTATTCTGCACATTTTGTTTTTTTTACGCGCCCTTATAGCTCGCTTGGTTCCCCCAAAATTGACCAAAACGTAAAATACCATAAAAGTACCCGGTTCGAAGCAAGTGGTGCAAACTCGCGAGGCCACTAGGCGCAAACAAATTCAACTAATATATTGCGTACACACAGACAGCTGTTCAACGCCTTCGTGAGTAGACCTATTTAGCAAATTGTTGGTTGAAACCCTAAAACATAGGCATATAAACTTAATTTTGGAAATTTGCTCAACTCACGTCAGCGGTCCAGCTGTGTAGTCGAATTATTTTCAATCCCCTTGGAAAAACCTGTCTAACACGAAGAAATTACCATACATAACACGAACTAATTTTCCAGTTATATTTTACCTCTATAACACGAAGAGACATAAAAATTACCTCTGTAACTCAAAGTTCAGTAGATAAGACGGATTTGATTTGCGCTTTAACTCTATATCATGATGTTCTCAGAAAGGACATGTTTAACAGGAAATCCCTTCGGTCATATCCGGTTAACATATCCGAGGTCAAGCGCCTGTAGTCTGTTTGCAGTCTCGTCTCGGGTCAGTTTACTTTGAGTGGGGCGTTTCGATTTATGTAGTGTCTACTGTTTGTGCGTGAAATATTCGAGAATGAGTGCGAAAAGACAACCCAAGGCATTGACTGTTACAAGGCGGTGAAAAGTTACAAATTATAAAGTTGGTGAACGAAGGGGTAAAGAAGAAAGACATCGCTGCCAAGTTTAATATTCCAGCTAGTACGCTATCAACAATTATAAAAAACCAGGTAGAAATTGAAAAGCGGGCAAACAAAGGTAATATTAAATGTAAGAGGAAGAGATTAGCTGAATTTCCTGATGTCGAAGAGTGCATGACGAAGTGGTTCAAGCAATGCAGAGACAAAAACATTCCTCTTGGGGGTCCGATAATTAGAGAAAAGGCCGAAAACTTTGCAAAATCTCTAGGTCATGAAAACTGTAAGGCCAGTAACGGTTGGCTTGAAAATTTTAAAAGGAGACACAATATTACGTTTAAGAAAGTTTGAGAGAGAGTGCAGCTGTGAACAATGATGTTTGTGAAGAGTGGAAGAGTTCGTTGAAAAATATCTTAGCAGGCTATGATCCGAAAAATATTTTTAACGCCGATGAAATTGCTTTGTATTTTAAGTGCCTCCCTGACAAAACATATCAGTTCAAAGATGAAAAATGTCATGGAGGCAAACATAGCAAAGAGAGGATTACAATTTTACTTGCAACCAACATGACAGGTTCTACCAAGTTAAAGCCTTTAGTTATAGGCAAAGCAAAAATTCCTAGATGCTTTAAAGGAGTAAAGTCACTCCCAGTTGAGTACACATCAAATCGGAAAGCCTGGATGAACACGGAGTTATTTTCCTCATGGTTGACTAAACTAGATAAAACTATGGGGGGGGGGGAAGCGTAAAATACTATTGTTTGTGGACAACTGTACAGCCCACAATACTATTCCTCCTCTGAAATGGATTAACGTAAAATTTTTGCCTGCCAACACCACATCGAAATTGCAGCCATTAGATGCAGGGATTATCAAGAACTTCAAGGTGCTATACAGAACTGAAATCGTTGGAAAATTTATTTCTGACATTGAAGACGGAAAGGCGTGCACTATTAATCTCCTAGAGGCTGTGCGGTTCGCCAACAAATGTTGGAATAACATAACTGACAAAACAATAACCAACTGCTTCAAGTCATGTGGATTTCAAGAGGGAAAAAATCCAACTGAAACAGAAGTCGAACCACAAACGGAACCTGATCCGGAACCAGAGGTGGAAGCCGCCAAACGTCAACATAGAAGCAGAGTGGAACGAGGTGACAAGGCAGCTGCCATCTGAAAATCCACTAACATTTGAAGAATTTGCACTTGTCGACGAAGGGGTAGCGGTAACCGGCACATTGACTGATGACGATATTTTGGATTTTTTAACCAACGATGAACACGCTCCTTCTGACGAAGATCACGAGGACGAAGAGCCAGCAGACGTCACATCTAAAGAAGCTGTAGTACATACTCTACGTATGTTTTTAGAAAAAACCAGTGATGTACCAGACAGTGCGTTTTCTTCAATTGTTTCAATCGAGAATATGATTGACAAACGTGTTGCTAACAATCTTAAACAGAAGAAGATAACGGACTTTTTCAATTACTAGTGGGATTGCAGTAATATGGACGGTACTGTTTACTCTGTTTTACAGGATATTTATTTACAGTATTATGTTTACTGTTTTTTAAAAAATTATGTATAATTTAAGTAAATATATATTTTTAATTGATTTAAATATTAAGATAGATTTGTAGAAGATGTAGGGAATAAACTACAGTACATTTTTCTTTACCTCTGTAACACGAATTTTCATTTGGTTCACCTCTATAACTCGAACTATGCCTAAGACGAACTATACATAACACAAACAAAAATGGCAGTCCCGTGGAATTTCGTGATAAAGAGAGTCGACTGTAATTAATTGCATCAACAATTCTTTTTAAAACCTTTCTTCAATGCTCAGTGGCATTTTTAATCTCTTCTAAGTTTTCACTGTCTACAATAAACCTATTTGCCAACGGTAGTATATCTCACATGACTGTTCATGGTTTTGAATGTTCCGCCTAAAATGGGCCAAATCACTCGTTCCTTTATTAGCGAATTTCCATAGGAAAAATGAGCTATTGCAGTGGCCCTTATGGTAAGTCCCAAGGTAAAATGAGCACCGATCATGGTCCCCAGAACAAGTTTTGGGGTGTCTTAAAAATTATATGTGTTCGCACTCTAGCGGCCACATTTTAAGTCCGATTTGGTACAGATGTTGGTTGTCTATGTCACTTGGACGAGTTCATTAGCCAAAAAGAATCCAGCAACCGGAAGTACGTTTTTTGACCGGAAGTAACTATTTTTTGAGATTTTTACTACGAGAATGAAATTTTTTTAAGTTTTTTCAAAAAATACAAATGTAGGATATTATTCTGCACATTTTGTTTTTTTATGCGACCTTATAGCTCGCTTAGTTCCTCCAAAATCGATCAAAACGTAAAATACCATAAAAGTACCCGGTTCAAAGCCAAGTGGTGCAAACTCGCGAGGCCACTAGGAGGAAACAAATTCTACTAATATATTGCGTATACACAGAATTTGTTTGTGGTCCGTACACACAGACAGCTGTTCAACACCTTCGTGAGTAGACCTATTTCCCAAATTGTTGGTTGAAACCCTAAAAATTAGGCATATAAACTTAATTTTGGAAATTTGCTCAACTCACGTCAGTGGTCCAGCTGTGTGATCGAATTATTTAATTCTTCATCATAGTAAGATGTCAAAAAGCCAGCAAGGTTGACAGTACTGGTAACATAAATTTAGTTCATTTGAATAATAACCAGTTAAGTTTAATTTTTTTTTAAATACTACTTTTCTTTGAAACTCCTGTTAAAATTTCATCTTTTGAGAAAGGCCCATTGATGAAGTTGATGAGGACCTAATGTTATGATTGTTACCTTTTGATCAGCTGCGAGGTTTTGTGAATAATGTCCCTTAGCTAATGAACCAACTTCATCAGGTATTTGAGTAACAGTTCCATTTAAAGTTTTAAAATTAATGGTACAGATTGCACTGGTACCTGGTTAGTATAAGAAGTAAAAGTGGATCAATCTTTGTTTTTGGATGAAAAGTGCTAAAAAGTTTCGAAGTGATGAAAAGTTTTTGGATGGCTGTTCTCTGCCAAAAAAGCTAAATTTTATTCTTGAAGATCAGTCGCAGTTATAGATTATAGGCATTTAGCCCTACTGACGCGGGCTCAGGATTGGTCTGAGATTTTGGTAGATTCGGACGCTGACCGCTGTGCAGACAGGTTTATGGCTATTGTTTTAAACTTAATAACCCAATCCAAGAAAGTAAAACCGTACTTCTCATCCCGCTTAAAAAAATTAAAACCATGGATCACGACTGGTATTATTAAATATATTAGGCAAAGAGATAAGCTAAGTAAAATCCTTAAAAAGCAACCGTTTAATCAAAACTTACGTAATCATTTTAAGAATTATAGAAATAAACTCAGTGTTAATAAAATCCGTTAAGAGAGAATATTATAGGAACAAATTGAACAACTGTAGTAAAAATCCGAAAATTTTATGGGAAACGTTAAATGAACTCGGAGGAAAATGTTTAAAAAACGAAGTTTTTCCTGTACATAAATTTTTAAGGTCTAACAGTTCTCTTTCTGAGGAGTCAATTAAAAATGTTGCCAACACATTTAATACTCATTTTTCAAACGTAGGAATAAATCTTGCACAAGCCATCCAACCTGTCGGGCATCCAGTGGTTGACGACACGCAATATGGAATTCCGACTGACACAGACTTCCAACTTAACAGTGTTACTGAGACGGACGTTTGGCGCTGTGTCTCTCAGATCCGGGAAGCTTCCGCTCCTGGTACAGATGGAGTTCATGCCAGGTTTTTAAAAGAGAACTTGCAAGTTTTAATTCGACCCTTAACTCATATAATAAATTCTAGTTTTCGATCCTCAATCTATCCAGCGGTTTTTAAAATCGCTAAAGTCATTCCTATTTATAAATCTGACTGTAAAGAAAATATAAGTAATTATAGACCAATCTCACTGCTCAATATGTGTTCCAAAATTCTTGATAAGTTAGTCAAAGAGCAGTTGTCAAAATATTTGGAAAGTAACAATATCTTGTGTGAGCAGCAGTACGGATTCAGGAGTGGAAGAAATATTTCAGATGCATTGTTTGATCTAACGAATGTGCTCAATCAGTCATTGGCAGCCAAAGACAGGGTATTGGTTGCATTTCTTGATTTGGCTAAAGCTTTTGATTCTATTGATAGGTCAAAATTACTTAATAAAATGAGTTGTATTGGTATAAGAGGGAATGCTCTAAAGTGGTTCAGTAGTTACTTAAACCATAGAAATCAAGTAGTGTCTATTTGCGGCGTTACTAGTGATCCGTGTCCGGTAGATTTTGGTGTGATACAGGGTAGTACATTAGGGCCTATTTTGTTCCTTATATATATAAATAATATTTCAAAAATAAATATGCAGGGGAACCTATTTCTATTTGCTGACGATGCATCCATTTTGTTCAAAGGGGAATCCTGGAATGAAGTTTATTCCCAGGCTACTTGCGATTTGTCGACAATAAAATGTTGGTTCGATCATAATGCACTAACTCTTAATGTCCGTAAAACAAAGTATATGACGTTTTCAATAAGGGAGAACAATCGGGAACATATTAATAGAGAATTGGTTTTGCACTCGTGCGGTGACATAATCAGTAATCATTGCGGCTGTGATCGGCTCGAAAGAGTCGACAAATATAAATATCTTAGAGTTATGTTTGACGATCGATTAAAGTGGAATGAGCATATCTCTTTTATTACAGGTAAAGTTCGTAAACTGACATATGTGTTTAGACGGTTTGCTGGCATTTTGAATGAAAGCGAGTTAAAACAAGCGTACTACGCGTATGTGCAATCAATTTTACAGTTTGGTATTATTGCATGGGGAGGTGCTGGTAAAATTCAGATTGAGCGCATACTAGTTGCGCAAAAAGCTGTTCTAAAAGCAATGATGAATAAGTCTCGAATGTATCCAACTGAAATGCTATTTAAAAATATCCAAGTGCTAGATATAAGACAACTTTATATTAAATCTATTCTATTGCATATATTTAAGAATAAAAGTAAGTTATTTACAAATATTAGGCATACGTACAGCACGAGAAATGCTGTAAGATTCGGGATTGCTACATCTCGTTTACGCAATAAAAGGTCAGAACTAAGTGCGCAATATGTGGCTCAGGTGTTGTATCAGAATGTACCACTGAAGCTGAGAGACACGGAATTGCTTCAAATAGACACATATAAGAAACACGTGACACAATGGCTGCTTAACATTGGTAGGGATGAGTCTGAAAACCTCCTCAGGTCGGTGTATAATTGTAGATAATTAGAATATAAGTGAGTGTATATACCAGGATGGGAATGTATGATACAAGTAAGATTGTCTGAGATGAAAGTGTATGTGTTTAGGTATAAGAATGTTTTTTATAAATTTATAATTGAGATAATTATACAGGAGTGTATGTGTCACGTTGTATATGCATTTTACACGAGGGTGAGTGGATTTATTTATTTATATTATTATTGCTGTGTTTTTTTTTGTTTTTTGTTTTTTTTATAAGGCGAAAACTCTATACTAATATTTATGAGTGTACAAAGTGCTGGGATGTATTCGCATGCTAGTGTATTGCAATGGATGATTAAGTGTAAGTATATATATTTGTGGAATGAGTTTGATTGTATGATAATCTATAGATGTATGGTTGGGTATAAATGGTTATTATTATTATTCTCCTCTTCTCATCTTGTTCTTGTGTGTGTGTTCTTGTGGTATGTGATAGTCTATTGGCGTTTTATCTCAATAACTACTACACTGCCACCACCAGAACAACAATATAAATAAGTCTTTATAAAATAATTATGACTATAAAATATATTTACATGTCTGGCATGATAGTTTCGATCGCATTGCATTTGGGCACTCAACTCATTACCTACACACAGGCGTAAGCCCATGTAGGGATTATTCTTTTGAACCAAATTGTAAGAAAATGTAAAACCAAAACAAAAAGAATAAAACCATATTCTATTCTAGTTGTTATTGTTGGTGACCTAACGCTTACTTCCACAAATAACTGAACCTCGGTACAGGTATAAATTTTCACGTCAGTTGCCTTGAAGAAATAGGATGATACATTTTTCACTTTATTTTGATCGGTTTCTTCCTTACGTTTTCTAAACTAAGGTCCACTTGGTTTTTGTTTAGACTAACTGTAGTTCCTGACACAACATCCAGTCATGCACATGTGGCTATGACTCGTTCTAAAAATCTTGCGCTTGACGCCTAATAACAGATTTAGACTAAACGTTGGATCATAATGTCCTATTCAACAAATTTCCGCCCCCTGAGTCCAAGCACTGTAGAACGGCTGCTCCACTCGCTACGCCACTGGTGTGGAGAACAACCAGGATTTCGTTAACTGTCCAAATAAGGTGACTGTACGTTGTAAATAAACATTAGAATAAATTTCACATCGTCTAACAATATGGCCTGCGGAACAAAAAACGATTTTTAAATTCTCTTTTTCAAAGGTTGAATACATACAGGTTTATTGAAATAAATAACATTTTAAAATCTAGTCAAAGAAAAATATGGAAAAAACATTCACTAAATGCATTTGTGATAACTCACTTTTTATTAATAACAATTTCAAACAATATTATAATATTAATACAATGTTATATTTTCCAAACCAAATCTAACTTAAATACAAGGAATTAAAGTCTAATTTATCGTAATGAATCAAGTTCTTACAATTTTACAATTATTTGTTTGGACATTTGCCATCATTGAGTATAAAGAAAATAATACACGTGTCGAGAGTATAAAACAATTTTCGTTATCAAGTGAAAAACTAAGCAAACACATTTAGTTATAAACTAAACAGAAAACTTAGTTATTAAGTATTCTTAATTGAATTTTTAGGTAGACGTCAATCATAGGCCTAGTCCTCTAGGTTTGTTTTCTATTTAGTTTATATATGTGTTAGCTTAGTTTAGTTTTTCACTAGACAAGAAGAGTTGATTGTATACTCTCAACATGTTGTATATTATTTTCTTTATACATAAATCATCGTAAATGTTTGAACAAATAATTGTAAAAATATGAATAATCCATCTTAGAAACTAAATTTAATATCAATATTTTAAAATAAATTTATTTGGTTCTATGGAACTGCAAATAAGAAATATTTGATATTATTGTATAGATTATTTTGTATTACATTTTTGTCAGAAAATTATATCAATGAAAAAAAATGTAATTTTTAAATAAGACTAATATTATTTGTAGTAAACTGTCTTATTGGGTTTGAAATTTTACTTTCTACATTACAACCCTACTCCATTAATTAAAAAAAAAAAAATATATATGGTACCTAAACTAGATTAAAAAGTAAAGAATAAATAGTATTACAAGAAAACGCCACTATATATTATCAAAGATGTGGTCAACAGAAAAAATACAAGCTTAACCTCTTCGGGATTGGCGTTGTGTTTACACATTGAGTTTGAGTACTATCATCATTTTAACACAACTGATATAATTATTTTACTTACATGTGCTGCAATCTATTGGATTTAAAATGTTCTATTTATACTATTGATAGGAGGATGCTAACAGCAGAAAATAGAATAGAGTTGATGTTCACTAGATTTTGTCTAAGTGTGTTACTATCGGTAAACAAAGCATATTCTTTACAGTCGTTAGCAGGATTTTTCTTCTTTTTTGGCTTGTAAATATGTTGTTAACCAATGCAAAAATAATTTTTTTTTTAAATTTGATTATTACAAAAAAATAAATGAAAATACAAAATTTATTAAAGTTTAAATTTTAAATATTAAAAATAATATTTATTCCTACAGATTGTGAGATAATAAATCATACAGATAGTGACTGTATGAAGTTGAGTGACATAAATAAAGCTCAATAAAATAACCTAGCCTGAATGTGAACTGGGATTTACAGTTTGTTAGTCCTGAAAAGGTTAAAGCCGAAAAGAAATTTTGTACCTAAGTTCTAATGCATTGCAACAGAAAAAATATCATATAAATATGTGCTTTTAAAGCAGAAGAGATATTTTGTATATTCAACTAGGTATATTAAGAATATGAATTTACTAACCAGTATTAACTGACAAAAATATTTTAAAGAAAGTACACATTTTTGTTTGCAACAAAAGGTAAAAGACAAGTCATTATTTAAAAGCTTCAAGATTAAAAGTTAGCTTTTATCATTAAGTATTATGTACACTAATCTAAACTAACTAAAAATACATATTTCTGTCCTGTAAGTTTGTACTTCAAGGTCGACCTTTTAATATGTACAAATAAGAAATATACAAAATGTGTTATATATAAAGAAGCATTTAAATTTTGAATATTTTAACTGAAGGAACATATGTAGAGAACAATTAAGTAGTTGTTTGTAAGTGATATACTTTCTTCAATGCATTATTTGCATATTTGTGAGTTACTCAATTCTACATCTGTAGTTGAAGTCAGACATCATCTTAAATTAAAAAAATAATGAGAAACCTCTCAGCAGGAAATATAAGTTATTTCATACTGTCATATCAAAAAGAGATGGATGTAATTTATCCTAAAGTATAGTAAAAAATTGTACCTGATAACTAATGATGACAAGGAATATTTTCTCTTTAGCTACCAAATTAGAAGATTCAATTTCTTTGAAAGTACTGGACTCAATTAAAATTAAAAACTGAGACAAGATCATAATGTTGTTCTGTTTAGAAAAAAAAAAAAAATTATTTCTTAAATATGCAACATTTATTTATTTAGTGAAAAGGTTATTTAATCAAGAGCATAAATTAAAAAAAAGAGAATGGTTTATATCATATAAACCAACCCTACAAGCCTTTTTAAAGCATACTGGATTTATACCTAAACAATAATGTACATATTCATTTAAATAACAGCTGATAATTAAACAGGTTTATAGTAAACACCACTTGACTACAAAATAAAAATTACATTTGCACTTAACCCTTTGCAAATGAAATGTGAATTAATTTCACCGTATGGCCTAATGTTATACAATCATTTAAAAGGAAGCACGGACAGACGTAAAACAACCACTAATCAGTTGAACAGTGTCTGTGTTGCATGAGTAGACTTCCATAGCTTTGTCGGCAGGGCCACGGTAGCAATGCTTACCAATTCTTATGGAATTCCACCATAACATAATAGTTGTCCAGAGAAAATAAATATTTCTCACGCTTAGTTTTTCAAGATATTTAAATTTAGATTAGATTTTTGTATACATACAAATTGTAGGATATGTATTTTCCTCCATGAACATGGCTTGGAAAGGGTTAAGGCAGGATTGTTTATAACTACACAAGTACAATCAAGCACATAAATAAGTTTTGACAAAACTAATAGAACAGTCTTGTTGCATTGTCAATGGATACTACAGTTATAAAACAAAAGTAATTTCTATTAGATACAACCCTATACCTAAGTTATAACTAAAAGTTGCAATACACATAATAATCAGTCTTGCCCATATATTTCTGAGCAAATTGTTTACCATCAGGTGAAGGGACAGAGTATGCGATGTCTTCCTTGGTTAGTATACGACCATACATAAAATTGCGCCTGAAATAAAACACATTTTATATTAGCTATACCTACATAAACTAAATTAATTATTGTACGCCTAGCTTTCAACAGATATATATTATATAAACAATTTTTTTAAAAGCAAGTCGGTGAACTATCAAAGATGTTATTTTTTGAATTTTTATAGAATTGATTCACTACTGTTTCAACAAAAATTCAAATTCATCAAGGAAAAAAGCACAATAACTAGCTTTGTTGCTCATTGAACAGCAAAAAGAATTGATTGCAGGTTAATACAAAAATGGTGCAAAAATTCAAAAACACCAAAGAATAGCGTTTTTAACTGTATGGATATTTTGCATTTGATTTTACAAATGGTTTATTTTAATTTCATACATTTTGTATTGTAAGTATAATTACGCTGGCTTTTCAATCATAATGAATGAATTTTCTGTAGAAGAATCGATGAACCTGTAAAAGTGTTGTTTTTTCAAGTGTTTATTGAAATCACTGTGTCACGGTAGTAAATGATACTTCTGATCTGGAGGAGTAATTGTTTTTGTTATACACTTTTACTTGTCCTTTTTTTCACATATATATAATTTATTGTAGCATTAGAAAAAATGTTTATACAAGAGCAATTTTCTTTTAACCAATATTTTCAATAGCTCTAACCATGGGACCGTTAACATGGAGGTTTGATAATATGGAGCTTACACCTTAATAGAGAAATTCATTAAATAAATTAGGTGTTAAATGTTGAATAATATTGGAATCAGCTGTTAAAATTATTTTTAAAGAGAATTTGACCACCAGCTGAGAACGACACACTCTTAGAATACTTTAATTTTTTCTTCATTCATCCTCAAGAATAGATGGACAGTTAAATAGTAAATTTTTGCCTATAAAATGTATGTAAAACGTTCAAAGTTTATAATAAAGGTAGGTGAAAAATGTATTATTCAAGTACGTTTCTCAATTGTGAAGCATTAACTATTTCTCGAGATTACAATTCTCGTTGAATCTTGTCCTTAAAACTCTCATTTTTTCTTGCTTTTAATAAATTTTACTTTAACAAATCCTCGATTCTCGTTTGTTTCTAAACTTCAACTCTTGTTTTTATCTTGATAAGCTGTATTAAAAAACTTCCTGTTCACAACTTGTGTGACACATGCAATCCATGTGATAGAGAAGTGTGATGGGACAAGTAAATTCATATAATAAAGAAACAAAGAATGAAGGGTCTAGTCTAGTAACATAAGAGACGCAAGATCTAATAATCAAAATTTAATGAATTGTATTTATTTATATATAAATAAATCAAAGACGAAAACAAGTAAATTTTAATAACTTAAATATGTAAAGATAAAAAATTCAGATTATAATATATAAAACTAAAAGCAGACTTAAATTTTAATAAATAAGAAAATACATTTTGGTAAACAAAAGTGTATTATATACTTGTGTGAAAATTGAACATTGATAAAAAGGAACAGTGCATATTAAAATAAAATTTAAAAACAATATATATTAAAAGTCACATAATGAACAGTTATAGTACATTTAAAAATAAATTACAAAGAGAACTATATCACATAACACAAACGTATACAGTGAAGAAAAAAACAGACTTGATACTGATGGCAGCGATGGTAAATGACGAAGAAATTCTAGAGACGTTGTACAGCTTCACTTTGCTAGCCAAGATGGCGTAAAGGTTGTCTGATCGGAGGTGTGTGGTTTCTGTTTTTTATTGGAAATGATGGATTGTTTGTAAGAGAGAGTGAAGGAGTTGTGTTTGAGAGTTGACGTTGGCCAATGTAGTGGATATGTGCGATAAATCGGCGAATTTCAGCGAGTGATTTGGAAGGATTTATCGGATAACGATATGTGACCATGTGCTTCGAAAACGACCATACATTTTAGAGAACTTCTGGTGAAACGCAAGTATTAACAAGAACCTAGGTACATTTTGAACTTTTTAAACGATTTTTTATAAACTTTAATAATAATAAAATACAATAATTTTTCAGTCTGTTTTAAATTCAATTTTTTCAAATATTCTAAATTAAATTGCGTCTCATTTTCATAAAATTTTAAGTTGTATGTTGTAGATCATAAAGTTATGTTTTGTATTCCATGTAATTTGAATGAATTTTTCTCTTGTAAAGATATTGGAACATGAGTGAGTAAAAAAGTTTAGTTATTCGTCACGATGTCTTGAATTTCATTGGTTCCCACAATTGTCCATCTAGTAAGTACTTTAGCAGCTACGAAACACACCCCGGAGAATTAAATTAGAATACAAGTTTGTGTAAAATACGATATGCATAATTAAAAGATATGACGCTTATGAGATTATTTTGCGGGAAGAACGCTTGCCACGTATGGTGCAATGTTTTACAATAGCCTTTGCACTATGACGTGGCTTGGCGAAATAGAGCAAGGTAGTCACAGATGACGTCATATAGCATTGAGATAAATTATGTGTGAAGGATTGATAGATGTTTTAAAGGTAAACAAAGTAAGTTTTTTGAGGTTAAGTGTTTGTTTTTGATTTTAAAATATAGTAGTAGTATGAACAGAGAGTATTTTTTATTGAAATTAAATAATAAAGTGAGAGTTAAGCGAAGGATGATTCACATATAATCTTTTTATTAATTTGAACAATTTTATTTTTATTTTGAAATTTTTCTTGACACCATTTTTTTTTAAACAAGTTTATTAACAAATTATTATTTTTTATAACGCTGTACATTATACTTGAAGCCAAAAAACAAATCTTGCACAAACCTAATATATTTTTTAATGTTACCTAGAACACTAATTATTAAAGTCAGGTTCGTATCTACAAAATCAATTAGTGTTGAGGGAGACTTGTGGAATGTCTTCAGTGAATTTTGAATATGGCTGGCTTTAGGGTTTGCATGGATAGTCTACTAGCTTAAACTTTTTTCTTTTGTAATAGCTAATACTGATTGTTTCAGGAGGAACGGATAATGCTTCTGGAAATGATTTACAGCTAAAGATAAGGGAATTTGTTCATATGAACGTAGGTCCGAAAAAGCTTTGTTTTCCAGATATCCGCCATTTTGTTTTTTTCCAAATAACTCATATCTAGAAAATTTTTTTACCGATTGAGTTCAAACTTGGCATGAAGTTTAACCTATTAGTGTGATATACCTTAAGAAAAATAAGCGATTATATCCAATTATGTGTTTCAAAATGGCAGCTCTTTGAAAATTTCAAACCTAAATTACTTAAAAATAATGAGTAATAATCGGTTTGTTCAACCCGGTTAATAATCCTATACCAACACGGTAAACACAACAATATTGAATGTACATTGCTGTTATTATCTTTAACTTAACTATTTTCCTTCATCCGATTGTTTGGAAGTTACACCATACGATATAGAATTAAAAGGGCTACAAAAAAGGTGTCATGTCATGTTTTGTTAAAATGTACGGTTTTTGAGTAATTTACATTTGAAATTTTCAAACAGCCGCCATTTTGAAACGCATAATTGGATAGAATCGCTTATTTTTCTTAAGATAGATCGTTCTTAGGTTAAACTGCAAGAAAAGTTTGAACTCAATCAGTCAAACATTTTTCTAGAAATGAATTATTTCGTAAAAAAAAAACAAAATAGCGGATCTCTGGAAAACAAAGCTTTTCCAGACCTATGTTCATAAGAATTTTTTTTTTAATTTTTAGCTGAATAATCAGTTCTTGAAGTATTATCCGTTCCTCCTGAAACACCCTGTATAGCTATATAACAGACCAGATAAAGTTTTAAAAAAATCTTATTTCTCTACGGACAATTTTTTATTCCTTCCTTTCCAACTCATTAAATTTTTTAATCAATAATAAAAAATTATGTTAATAATAATTTTTAATGAGTTTATACAACTAAATATCAAAGGGGAGCGTCGTGAAGAAATAACTAGATATGGCAGAAGCATGCAACAACCCAAGTTTCAAAGATCTTCAATAAGAGTTGCCTAAAACTTAACCCTTTGTGGTTTCATGTCGAGTATACGTTGACACACCACCTTTTCAGCTGAATGCTTGTTTGTTGAGCTTTACTCGACAACAACTGTAACATTTTAGTACAATGAGAGGGTGATAATAATTAATTCAGTTCAATCAGGTTGACGATAAAAAGCCGCGGATCGATCATGCTTGCTGATGACGTCGACGAAAGTACATTGTGTACATAAAATATAAAAAATTTACATTTTCGAGTTTAAAAACATTCGTAAGTAATTTAAAATTGGATATATTGGTAAGCAATTGAAAATACGTAAAATCTACAGATTGAAGAAAAGTAAAACATATTTTGGAAAAAAAATGGTATTCGTGACCCAAGAAGTATGCCTGTTGAGAATAGAATATTAGACACGATAATGGTAGTGGCCGTGAGTTAATTGTAGAGCGTCATAGCTTAAAATATTCTGGCGTCCTTTTTGGTACTTCTCATTTAGTACTCACCAAGTGCAGACAAATTTGCCAGTTTCATCGAATTACATTAAAAAAAACTAGCTGACCCGTGCGAATATTTCGCAAGTTCGGAGTAGGCCTACATTTACCTGATTTAAGACGTTGATTTAATCCTGTTAATTAAGTTTATTTTATTTACATTGGTTTATAAATAACAGTTTCCCTATACAATCTTACAGTGTAAACAATCTAACTAACAGCTGTCATGCTAGTCAAACAGATGGCGCCTTTCATTAGGAACATACAGAGTATAATATAAAAGTTTTTTAAATCAATTTTTGTTATTAAAACATGAATTTTAAGCTGTTTGTCTATTTTTCCCGTGTAGTGGTTAAGGAAAGCTTTAAAATGATGCCTCATTCATGTAACTTAATGATGTATTAAGGAAGTTATGGCGTACCGACAAAAAAATAGTCTTGAGAAATAATATATGCGATTATAAAACAAAAGTGAACATATTGTTCCTACCTTGAAGAAATATAATCAGTACATTCCAGGGTAGTATTATTCAAAAGTACAACCAATAATCAGTTGTGTAAATGTACTAAAAGGCAGCCATCAAATACAAGGTAATATCCAACCAATTCTTATATCCACATTCGAAATTACAAATAAATTTGAACCAGCAAAGTGAATAGACTTACATATAAATTCAAATTAAACCGATCGGTCATAGTTTTTTTTAACATTTGGACTTTGTGAGAGTATAGAAATTAGTTTTAAATAATCCTGTTGTAATAGTTTTTAAGGATTACCTTTACCTATTTAACAACCAGGAATTCTTTAACCCGAGATAAAGACATATTTTAAATAATTTGTATATCAATATTAGTTGTTTTAAATATATCTAGAGAAGATATAAAATAATTGTAAAGTAATTCCATTCTAAGTTGTATTGAAAAGAGATATAGTTATAAAGTGGTATAAGTTAATCTTCAAAAGAAAAATATTGTATGAAAATGAATAACTAATACTAGTGAATAAACATAAAGCTTTGTTAAACAAAAAGGAGTCAGTTATTTATAGAATTTGTTAGTTGAAATAGGATAGTATTTTTCCAGAACATCCTAAGGAGTAACATCTAGTTTATAATTTTGGCTCACAACATGGGACATTTAAAAAAAAGAGAAATTATCTAATTATATAAAATGTACATTATACAACATAGGTCAATTTCTTTCCATGTTAGAAGCTTTATTCACTCTGTGTATGTAATTTTCGACTTTATGACACTTTTGATACTATTCCAGACAAACATATTCATGATTCTCAAATTTATAAGTTTGTGGAAAATAATTAAAATATAGTTCTGCCAGCTATTGTTAGCAGATTACGTTTGTTGTAAACGTGTTGAATTCTTGGTGTTCTTTAAATGAAAATGAATTATATGAAGAATGAGATAGTCATGTTAGAGAAGTGAGTGTTTGAAGAGAAGATACACTTACTGAAGTTGATAATGAGACTAACATTAGTGACTTTGAATGTGACATGTGACAGTGAAAACAATGTTGGTGATGAGTCTAGGCCTAGTCTTGTCTCAAGTGAATTAAAGTCCAAAATTAATTATATCCTGGATCGTATTTAATAAGACCTAAAAGGTTTAATGAAGGGTATATACAAACTAAAGTTTATTTTGGCTCATACTATAAAAAGATGGGAATAATTTCCAACAGAAAATCATATATTATATAAAATTACTAATCATTTGATTTAATTGAATTAATTAATTTGATATCAGTCTAATCCACTTACCTTAAAGTATCAACCAATTTGGTCGCAATGCCTTGTCTGCGGCTCAATGTATGTGTCCAAATTCGACTGATACCACACTTCACTGGGTATGTTTCTTTTGAGCATATATCTACATCTGTTTCAGATACATACATCTTATAAGCTTCTGCTAGAGGAATTGCAACCAAACACCCAACGATGGTCTTTTCCGATACATAAAGAAATGCCTGTTGGGAAAATAATAGCCTTATTAGCAGAAAATATCCAACATGTACATTCCTACATGAACAGCTAAGGTCCAGTTTTATCAATTCAAAATTGTGTAGATATAATGTTGTTTCCAAAATGTAATCTTAATTAATTAATATGGAATGAACCTTCTTTCTTAATAACAGTATAACACCAGTGCTATTACAAAATAAAATAATCGTAGCAATTGATTTTTGAAATAATAGGAACGTTTAGATTCTTTTTGATTTATTCGAAAATCTGAATTATTATTAGACTATTTATTACCATAATTAAATGTTTTTTTTTGTTTTCAACTAGAAAGTAAGGTTATGTTAGTGTGATGGAAAAAAATACCTCTAACAGCCTAATCTATAAAAGCTACTTACTTCCTGCGGATAATAGTAAAATAATCTTATAATAATTATTGTTAACTTTAAATAAACAATTCAAATTCAGTTCAATTAGAAATTAGTTACAATTTGTTTACGGTAAAAAATCAAATCAGGTTACAATCATCTATACCTATGAGACACTTGTTAACAAACAAAACAAAAGGGGGTGAAGCTGACTTGTCTGGATACCCATTGGATAGCAGATTTTATTGTGAACTTAACTTCAGCATAAACTCTCATCGTTCACCAAACCAACCACTGATGCTAACGATTCTGGATTCTCCAATGCTATTGAAATTTGCTTCTCACATGTACAACACATGTAACTTCCACTTTTTTACAAATTTACTAACTACAGTTGTAAAAAATATTAACTAAACAATATTAACTACAGTTGACCTTGGTTATAGCGTCAACGAACGAACCGTTTACGCTACATCCGAGTGATGTTATAAAGATGTACCAACAGGAAATCGTATTTTTGTTACCTTGAGTGAAAGGACAATACAGTATTACTATTATTGGCAACATTATTCATGACATTTATTAAAAAGAAAAACACTATACTTTTCTTTTAATGTACAGTAGGGCCCCGATAATTGCAGCTGAGGTCACCTACCTTAGAGTAGATGAAGTAATAGGTAGAGAATAGTTGAGAATGAATTAGGTAGAGTTAAACTAGGCAGCCCAGTTGGCGGAGCCAGCGCAGGAAGACAACTACTACCCTTTTGCGGAAACAGACTCATAACTCGGCATTACTAAAAACATTTCTCATTCCTTATCTTTCGGTTTCTAGTTTTAAAATCCTACTATGTAAATATAATTGTTGTTGCTAAACTATTCATGGGTAATTAAATGTCTTCATGCAGGACAGTACGCAATTGGCAGGCGGAATGAGTAGTAGAGTGTTCCGCCAACTGGGCTGCCCATAACCCTAACATTGGTTAATGTGTAAAGTTTTAATGAGTAAATACATGTAGTGTGTGTGTATTGACAAACTGTATTAAAAACACTAAATTTACAGTTTGTATTAAAACATTAACTTACTGTATTAAAAGACCCACAACAATTTTAAAGTGTAAACATTACTGAGGCCCGGGGGGGAGGACAACTGCTGTCTGATCACAACTACGTAAATGTCTCGCCAGGCTATACAATTGATTCTCGCCACGCTCTTCTATTGTCCGAACACTTTCCCAGCAAGGTCAAGGATTTAGTTACACACAGCACACAACAGTCACTGCATACCGTGTAAATTGTTCCTTAGGAGGGGTGGGAGAGTTAGCAGTGTTGCTTGTAGTGGTACCCCTCCCCTCTCTACCAACTTTGATGGGACCCGCCAGAGGTTTTAAGTGTGAAAAAAATACATAGAGTGTTTATTTCGCGAGAAGGGAGAAAATAGGATGCCCGAAATCAAAGGAAATTCTAACATTTTTCGAGTTCTGAGAAAACTAAATTCAAAGATTGACATTGATATTTTTTAGATTTATGACATTATAACGAGTGGTTAAAATATTTATTGACGCAAAAACAGAGGTTTATAATAATTTAAAAGATAACAATTTGATCGGACATAAAAAAAAGACGCTATGTCCGAGTTGACGCAATAGCCGAAGCCGTTAAAACCAAGTTCAACTGTAAATATGTAACAAGCAACACTCATTGAAAGATTAACCTTTCCTTTATACCAAAAAGGAGCAAGCACATAAAATTATCAATATATAGATTTTAGAATGCACTCAAAGACTATTAACGTGCTCCAATGACTAAAAATGAAACTAGAATATATTCTTTATTCAAGAACGGAACATTACAACAGAAATCAAAATAAAACCGGACAATATTGATGTGTCGGAATAATAGTCAGCAGCC
>JAGFPH010000015.1:761056-803989 GCA_018207615.1 Philaenus spumarius
GAATAATAGTCAGCAGCCGTTTCAGTGCCACGTAATATTTTGTTTCATACCAGCAAACAAACTTTAAAATTAAAACCTACCGCCGCTATAGGGAGTCGCAGCTTGCTTTCTGTTTTACTAGAGCCGACCCTTAATTATAATAATTACATAACTTTAGTTAGACAACAATCCAGGTGATAAAAGTTTTAAAATAGTATTAAGCGATCAAATGTGTATTTTTTTATTGTATTTTTCTTATTTTTTAAAATATTTTTGTTTGCGTCTTATTTATAAGTTAACAATAACGCACGGGTTGGCAAAATATCGCTACGGCTCGCAGCCCGCGTCTGGCGCAGCAGCGTCGTTGCGTGGCAATGGATCACATGTTTTTATTTGGTTGCATTCTTCTACGCATCAAACATGAATACTGGATAGTAGTGAAACCTAGTGAGTCTTCTCTGAACTGTTTCGAGTTCTTTCTTTTTGTTCTATGTGTTCTATGAACAAACCATCTGTAAAACAAATCATTGACCTACATTGAGTCAGCTGTTTCAGTTCTGCCATAGGCTAACCTGTATCGTATCGTGTGTTTCCCGGTACTATGTTGTTGAACACTTGGATGATTTGTTTTGTTTTTGTTTCGAAGTGTCAAAATGAGAATTGTATTATTTAGTGTTACGTGCTTTTTAGTAGTTGTAGTCAACTTGTAAATAGTGTAAATAGTTTGTTTTTATAGGACTAATATTGTGTAAGCTGGCTTCTTTCAGTCCTACCATTGTTTACATGATGGTTTTATTTTATTTACTTAGTAATGGCCCAAACTAGTAGTCAACTAAACGTGTTAGATATCAGTTGATATTAATTGAAGAATTGTCTGATGTTGATGATGAAGAGGATTTGCCACCACCTCTAAACTATAGGTTTAAGAACATTTTTAACATGCTTTTATTAGTTCGGTTTCCGTCATGTCTGTCTGTCAGTCCGGGTAGAACTTTACAACGAGTTTAAACTAACTTCCCGATGAGCTAGAGGCTTGAAATTTTAAATATAGGTCAGAACTGGATGACAATACAATATTCAATCAGAGTTCGGTTTCCGTCATGTATGTCTGTCTGCCTGTCCGGGTGTAACTTTGCAATCGAGTTTAAACTAACTTCCCGATGAGCTAGAGACTTGACATTTTAAATATAGGTAAGAACTGGTTGACAATACAATATTCAATCGGAGTTCGGTTTCCGTCCTGTCTGTTTGTCTGTCCGGGTGGAACTTTGCAATCGAGTTTAAACTAACTTTCCGATGAGCTAGAGACTTGAAATTTTAAATATAGGTCAGAACTGGATGACAATACAATATTCAATCGGAATTCGGTTTCCGTGGGGCTCAACTAATGTATAACAAAATATTTACAGTATTAAAAAAACATTTTCAAAATTTTGTCCGGATAAACCAACTTTTCGGATAAACGAATTTCAAATAAACGAGGTTTTAGTATATTACAATCGATTGGAACCTTATTTCACCCGAGCATAAAACTAAAAAGCAGAAAATAATTTATTAAATAAAAAAACAAATTTTAATATACCACCTTTTTAAAACAAACTAAAAAGTATAAAATGATTTTCCGTCGGCCCTTCTAAAATTTGGAGGGCAAATTTTTAGTGGTTATGGAGATATTTATAAGCCTTGAAGATTAAAAAAAACTTGGGGCGCAGCCAATAGATACTAGAAGTAGATAATTACTTCGCTTTACTTGGCACACTTATTAATTTCACTTATCACAGAGTGTTTCAGGAGGAAGGATAATACTTCAGGAACTGATTATACAGCTAAAAATAAGGCAAAAAGTTCATATAAAAATTGGTCCGGAAAAGCTTCGTTATCCAGAAATCCGGCATTTGTTTTTACAAAATAATTCATATCTAGAGAAATGTTTGACCGATTGAGTTCAAACTTTACACAAATTTTAACCTAACAATGATTTATTTTAAGAAAAAAGCGATTATATCCATTCATGCTTTTCAAAATGGAGGCGTTTTGATAATTTAAAACCTAAATTACTCAAAAACCATAAAAAAAAAATTAAGATATTTTTTGTAACCCTTTTGATTCTATATCGATGGTGTAACCGGCAAACCAATCGGATGAAGTTTAATACTTACTATTACCCTTAATCCAATTGTTTAAAAAATGTGGGGTGCAGGCAACCCATGATAATTAAGGAGGCATAAATAAATTACATTGCAATGAATGCCATTTCCAATGCACCAAAATTGGTTGTGAATTTATGTGGATTATCTACTTCTAGTATCTACTGACCGCGCCCCACGTTTTTTAATCTTCAAGTCTTATAAATAACTCCATAGCCACTAAAAATTCGCCCTCCAAATTTTAGAAGGGCCCACGAAAAATTATTTTATTAGTTCGTTTTTTATTTAATTAATTATTTTGAAAATGTTCTAAACCTATAGGTTTTTAGATAGAGACTCCATAAAAATGAAACAATAGTTCATCAGAACTTGAATATAGCATATGTTATTAAAAATATGACAATTAGAGTGTAGTACTGCAATTTTGCCATAAAATTTATTACAAGTAGATGACAACCAGTTCACTGTTCTATTGAGAGAGGAAAGGGTTAAATGCAAACCTACATGACTCAGCTTTTTTAAGACCTGCTTAAATCGTACAAATCGTTACTTACTTTGAAATTGATTGCTGACAAAGGTCGATCAGAAGTGAAGCCTAAATCTTTGTCCACAATCTGCAATACATTCTCAGCTTTAGTTTGCCAGCTCTTCAAGTCAGTCGGAGTCACCATTATGATTCTATCGTTATTACCAAAGTAACCAACTACATTTTCATTCTTCCAACCCTAAGAAAATAAATACAAAAATTCTTTAAAATTCTAACAGATCAAATTAAACAGTATGAAATTTAAAACTGATAACATTGCAGATAAATTTAATTACTAAGGAATCGCAAGGTTAGAAACCACTTTTTACAGAAAATATTTAAATACAAGACATCTAATAAACCACATGGTTATCTAACATTGTGGATGTTTTTGAGTGTATAGTTGTAGACTCTACACCAACTCGGGAGAACAAGTGACTCTTTTTTCAGGCCGAGAACTTACTTTAGCCGAGTAATTATCAACTGAGAAAAAAGATAACCCAGGAGACATTGAATAGAATTATGAATAGAATAGAGCACACTATGTCTACCTACATCTCTATAGGCTCTCACTATTTAAAAGGACAAAATCCTAATTTTCCCAGTAGCTGTCAATGAAGTGTCCCTTATTGCAGTGTTTGAGAGAAGAATATTGAGTATGTATGGTTTTGTGAAGCAGGAAGATGTTTTTAAACTCTGCAGCAAAAGTTAGTTGGAGAATATGATCGAAGAGGAGGACATAGCGTAATTTATTAAGTAGTGTAGATTGACTCGAATTGAGGATGAAAGAATGCCAAAAGAAATAATGAAAGCTGGAATTATTGGACAAAGAACAAGAGGCTGCAGGATATTAATAAGGACCATTAACTGGAAACATTCTGCAATGGATAGGAGTGGCGGCTTATGTATAAGCAGTATGGAACTACAGCACCCTTATTTCCATTTTATATTTTTTTTATACTTGTACAATATATAATCCTTAAGCTTACAATCAGCAGCCATCCTCAAGTTTATGAAAAAGATACAAACATAACTATGGAACTGTGCACTTCAAAATATATCTTGGTTTAAATTTAAATCAAGAATATGAAGTTTGTTAGGTAGGTAGATTCAGCGAAGGTTAGAATTTATTGACTTTTACCTGACAGATTAATTAAAACAAGAAGAATGGATTTTGAAAGATATACTTTCACGGCCACAATCATTATTATCATTTACTTGGTCGTCGGAAATCGACCGCTTCACTACTGTCTGCACGTTGAGTTCAGCCGACGTTTCGAGCACTTTACTGATGTACATTTTCAAGGCTTAACAAATGTCAAGTGAACCGAGAAGGCGTAAACGGACTACTCCCAGGAGTATATAACCTCAGGCCTAGGCCTTTTGGGTTCACTTGACATTTGTTAGGCCTTGAAAATGGACATCTATAAAGTGCCCGAAACGTCAGCTGAACACAACGTGCAGACAATAGTTACGCGGTCGATCTCCAAAGACCAAGTACATAATAATAATAAGAATGGATTTCATTTTTAAACAAATAGGTCAAGCTTGAGCTGTAACAATTTAGGTTTAGTTGGGTGCTTCCTGGGGTGCAGAATGTGCCCAAACGAGGTCCAGGGGTTATTGAGATTAGGCTGGGCAGGGTTCATATTTAATCTTAACTGCACAACATATCGAACGGCCAAGCCGCCGATATATTTTTTACAAAAATACCTCTGCAAACAGTAATTTTTAAATTCTAGTGGAACAGCAGCCATGTGTGAAATAAAGAGTACAAAAGGTTAAACCTGTAAAGTTTTTGTCTTCTATACAAGACATGTCAAATAACTTTAGAAATTAAGTATGGAATTATTTTTCTCACCGTGTGACGGAGTGTTTGGAAATTGCTGTGATACAAGTTGTGTTGGATTTCATCGTCCGGCTCACCCAGCTGATATACAAGTCCACATTCTGAACACTGAGTGGCTCCAAATTGTCGTTGACCTGCGTCAATCTGCATCTGGTTTTCACCGAGTAGTCGCCAATGATTCTTTTCTTTCAAGACTTTCTTATTGGTTACACTATAATAATAATATAAAATTAATTAGCATATTTAATACAAATGAAATAATTTACAAAAGTAATAATACAAAAATATACTTACTCTGTTAATGTGGGACTAATTGTAGATATGTTGCTGAAAATTGGGAAAAATCTTTGAGGCGAATCTAAATTTTCCTTGGTATCTTTTTTCTGAACGAAGGATGGTATGAAATCTATAACAAAAACATATACACTCTACATTTTATAGACCACATATTAAAAACAATGGATAAATATTAGAACATAAGCTATATACCAGATCATGAAAATTGAGTTTCTTAACTTTTTATGGACGTCAAACAAATTTCTGAAATCTACTTCCTACCAACAATATACACACAAGCAGACACAATCGTTACATGACATATGGCGCACGGCAATAGTATTCTATGGCAGGACAAATGAAATCATGCTGGACCAATTCAACAAGCAAGGAAGCAGAAGCCCAGCCTAGCTTCAGGAGATGGGAAAAGTATTGTTCTTCTGACTTCAGGAATGGCATAAGACATAGTATGAAAGCATGAACAGACCCTTTTTTATTCATCGTTGTTAAAGTTAATTAATATGTACTACCAAGGTCTAGTATTGTTTTTTTACTTTAGTAAATTGATGTTTTATATTGTATTACAGAATAAATTTCCTTTTCTGTTCAAATTTAATTTTACAACTCAATTGGTATGAAGTAGAATCTTGATAAATCAGACATCTTTTAACCTGCACCATCACATTACCTGGTTTGGAATAAGAAAGTTATGCTGAAATTGAAAATATAATACAAATTATGTTTGTTAGCATCAACAGTCACTACACGGTGGGACTCTAACTGCATAACAAAACAAGATCTTCCTTAACTAGATGATGAGTCACCAGTCACAGACAACACTACTACACTTGTCCCGCATTCACATCAGCTGTGCTACACTCCTACTTTGTTATCGCTGGTGATTTTCACAATTGATGTGAACAGTAAAAATGTGACAATGGAAAGAAAAATGGAAGCAGTGTATAGAATGGAAAAACGTGATCAGTTGAAGAAGATTGCTGCCGAATTCAGAGTAGGGTCTTCTCTCAGATTGGAAGAAAAATAGGAACAATACTGAAAACATTTGTTTCAAAATGATTTCAAAGGACAGTTTAGATAGTTGGTATAAGTAAAAAAAAAAATGTGAAATTATAAACCATTAACAATGCATTATTTGTTTAGTTTTGTGGTAAAAGAGAACGTAGTTTGCCAATTTCCCCATTATTGTTTTTTCCACAATCTCTGGTTAACCCGCATTTACTTTAACAAAGGGTCATAACGAGGTTCTACTGTGTGTAATAGATATAAATTTTACAAAGTGAAAAACATACCTCGGGCATTCTCATTAATGGCTAGGATCGCTGTAGAGTCTGCAAGTCTACTGACAGACTCCCCTGGAGATGACTTTGTTGATTTTTCTCTGAATTCATCGCAGCTGTCTTCATCAAACAGTTCGACCAATTCTCGTCTGGTCCGATCAAGTGAATCTTCTTCTTCCTCCTCCTCATCTTCAGCCAAATGCAGTAGAATTTCTGGGACACCTTTTTGTTCCTTTTGAAAAAATAAATACAAAATATTATGATTACTTGTTTATTATTTACTTTTTCCTACAGAACTAGTTAAGAGCAAAAAATTATTTAAAAACTATTTAGTATAATAAGATTTTTGCGTTTTGTTCTCAGTGACATAAAACGATTTGACCAGTGGTAGTAAATTGGAGAAGAAATGGGAAGGTTTTAAGAGAGGAGCTGTTTGTACTGACGTAATGCACATTAATAAGAGACACTTTTAAATTCTTAAAATAAAATAATTGAATTAAGAAGTCGTTTCTTGATTTCTAGGCTTCTGTTTCGTTCTTAAGGTTTCTTATAAGATCTCTCTTTTGTATAACGTTCAGATGATTTTCTCCAGAAAGGATAAATGTAATTTAGCATATGTATAAACCATGCTAACCCTAGTTTATTCCAATTATCACAACTCAAAAATATTTCATTGCTATTTGCCAAAGTTTGGTTCTAAAAACAACAAATACTGTGATACTGATGGGCAGGGTATCGATTGAAAGGTGTTTAATTTTATGTGGAATTTTTGGATTTAAAAATGGATCCATCAACAAAATTAGTAGAGAATAATAACATTTTTAAAATTTTGTAAAGTCAATAAAAAACTGCAATTTTTATAAACCAAACACAACTAATAAAATTTTTTGCACCAATTATGGCCCATTTTATAATTGGAGTTAAAATCACAGTAGTATCTTTGAAAAGCCAGTGTAGTAGAATTTAACCCTGGAACCGGCAGATCGCACGGAACGAGCGATCATGACAACACATTTGTAACGCGTGGTTGTATTGAATATTTCACCCACTAAAAATTATCCAATCGCAATAAATCAAAAACTGTTGGAAAGGTAATGATCTAAACTTCAATTTTTGTATTCACAAGTTTTTTTCTAAAACGTATATTTACATACGTAATCATCGTTGCAGTTTATTAGTTTTCTTCAACAAACTCGGCGCCCGTCAATTCACCGGATTTTGTCATAAAACACGACGAAGTAACGCATCTTTCTTCTCTCTCTAAACCCCGCCCAGTACTTCTTCTAAAGTAAACCTAGATATCGTTAGATTCTTCACAATTTCCCCTATCTAATACTGCCATCCAATCAAAAATCGGACAAATAGTTCTAATGTTGTGGGGCGTTTTGTAGACCCTTGGAATTGGTCAGTTTTCCAACCAATAAACAGTGTAACTTATGGTTACAAGAAATAAAAACATTTCTAAGTATAATGTGTTAAAAAAAATGAGGTTCGGTAAAAATTTCAAAAAATAAAAAAAATTATGTTTTTTAAATCAAAAATAAAATGCTATATGTGGATTATTCAATAATTATTAATATCTCTCCTTCATCTCCTTCATTTATTCACCTTAAAACCAAAAGTCGTCACTCATGTAATACCTTAAATCATTAAAACACCTCTTAGGCCTATTGCCTTAATTCAATAATAAAATCATCATTTACCCAAACTCTCCATAACATCTCTCACCTAACTTCAACGTAGAATATTATCATATGCTTCACCTTACTTTGACTCACCTTACTTTCAAAACCTTAGAATCACCTTCACTTAACTCCCACAATAATAATAAAAAAAAATAATAATCATAGTATTTGTAATAATCCACATATAACCTCACTTATGCTCTGTTAGCATATATCTATTCATAATTGTTAATTACTGAAAAATATTTATTAATTAATTTGATTTCCTCAGGGGTGGAAACCTGGCTGTTAGAGTACAAGCTAAATGGATATTCGTGGCTGTATAAAGAAATTCAAGACATTGTGGCAACAACCTTTGTTTACTCAAACATATTTAAAAGTGAATGTTTACAACAATAAAAAGATATCAACATCATAATACAATTATACAAACAAATCAATGAACTATTTACAATTACATAAAATTTGGTCAGCCCTATCTCTCAAAAAAATGACGCAACAGAAATTAAAAGAAGTTACTTTTTAAAATAATCAAAACTTTTATACTCGCAGACTAAAAAATGTGTCCTATGGCCATTATTACTTACTGCGTTACTCGTCGCACTGTTATTTACCTAGGATTTTTCGTCGTTAACACAATTCACACAATATGTCCTGAAGCCTATCGCGCGTTACTTTTGTCGAAGCACATGGTACAGTTATAAGTCGAAAAATCACTTGATTTATACGATCAATTTTAGTTCTTAGGTTAACACCAACTCCAAAGTATATATTCTTCACTTTGTGACCAAACTCGTCACCATCTCGAAGAAAAAACTACATTTTATATGGATTATTCATCGCCAGCCTTTTACAACGCACACCAACAGCTACGCCATCTTGTTAGAAGTCTTCTCGTTCCAGAACGTTGTCTCGCGTTACCAATTGCTTCATGCGTGTGTTTTGTCACGTACACAAGTTGATGCCTTCTCTCTTTGAATTGCTTCCATGCTCATTATATATGGAGTTTCTTACTATACTGGTATCTCGATACATATGTCGAAATTGTGTTATATTTTGTTATCATTTTTATTATTAAACTGTTTATAATTTTAACTATTGCTTTATACTGTTCACCTCAAACGCACTACTCGTTGAAGAAAAATCTCTTATATAGTTTTCACATTTTACATACGTTCATATTTTAATATATTCTTTAAGTCTGCTTTTATATTACTTACTTTTACAGTCTGCTTATATTTTTTATTTATTTATTAAAAAAAAATGATTCTACTGTAATTATTTTGCGTCATTAAGAAATATATATATAAAAATTATAAATGGTTAATATTATTTAAGTATTGCGTCATTTATTTATTTAGACCAAACCTCTGTGCTTTTAGACACTATAGGAAACTGCTGATTTATTTCTTATCGTATATTTTCTCTGTGACATGGCTGTTAGTGTTACAACAGCGTTATTTATTACACGTGATATCTGTGTGAAAACAATCGTTCTTTAGAGATATTTTGGTATCTTTGTAAACATAATGCTTCAAGCTAACCTTTCCTGTAAACCAAATATGCTATATTTGAACAGTTTGTTGTGTAGGGCCGTGGAAAAGTGACTGCTTATACGGTCTCATCTATGGTTTGAATTTGAACTCTAACGGACTTTTATAACATGGGTAGACATAGGAGTATGCGTGCGCATTTTGTATAGTATGTACGGACGAAAGATTTCTATATTTTTTCACTTTTGTTATTCAAATAATTCTAAGTCAAACACTTTAATGAAAAGATAATTTACAAGTATACAGTTCAATTCTTTGATTTATTCTCTACACTTTGTTATAATAATATTTCATTTTTGGGTAAAGCAAATATTCCTAAATTACGTTTCAAACTAGGCCTACTTTTGTTAGCAGTCGTGTAGATGGAACATAAAAACTGGTGTTTTTAAAATAAGAAATTTGAAATTGATAAATGTTTTTATACAGTTCTATTTAGAACTAAATTACAAAACTTTTTTACATGTATGGAAAAAATTACAAAAAATGTTTACTAATTTTTATGTAGACTTAAAGTTGAACTTTTATTTTTCGTAACTGAACTTTTTTGTTTCTTGAGCTAACTTTGTAAATTTTACATCTATCCTTTTTTTACTGGCATATATCAATTATTTAAACCTTTCTATACAAAAAAGCTATGGAACACTTTTCGATTGGGGTTCATTTACTATTTTTTGCAAATTTTTGAAAAAATGCTTGCACACGCCAAAAAATCCATTTTTGTTAAAGCCGCCGGTTAAATATTTAAAAAACAGAAATACATTAAGTAACCAATGTTGCCAGGTTAGAAACCTAATTACTGGAGAGCTATTTGTACAGAAATAATAAGTCCTGCCTAAACTGTAGTACTCCTAACATTAACATATGTTTGAACACATTATATAAAAAAAATAACATCTGAAATAAGAAACTAATATAATATAAATAACTGTTGAGCCCGACCAAAATTTGCAAACTCACAATTATTAAAGCTGGTTCAATGTAACCATAGTAGAAACATTCACTTAATGAGTGACCACATTATATAGATAGAGCAATTGACAATTTCAGGGGTGATGACTATAACATTTACATAAGGTGCATGAGTGTTTATTATTAATTTCCACTTTTGAATGATTTTATAATTTTGATAATTATAAAATTTGCTTTAATGATTTTTAAGTCAGTGGAGCACTAAATTAAATCATTTGTTAAATGACTATCATTCGTTTGAAAGATTAGACATTACACAAATATATAAAGACATAATAATTTGTTTAATGAAAGTTTAAATAATTCACAATATGATACACAAAAATTATAGGTATGTTATTTGATTGCATTATAGTTCATATCAAATTTCATTTCCAACTTCTCGGGGAGCAGTTTATCATGCTGCCTTAAACAAGTTTTAATTACGCATTCCTGAAGCGAATAAAAAAAAATATTAGAAATTGTTTGGATTGTAGATTAATCTATGGTTAAAAATTTATACTATTCAGGACAAAAAGTTTTGTTATAACAGTCATTGAATTGAAATTAGCAAGTTCACAGTAGAATATTATTCGAATTAATATAGTTTGGAATTGTTTTGATTTTAGATATGCACTGGCATACTTATCGATATGGTTTATATCTTCAATGCACAGTTTAAAAATCACTTTTACTTCCACCTTTGACACACTGTTACAACAATCAAATGCACTGTTCCAATACCAAACTATCACTAGTGAAGTGACGGTCATATTTAGCTCCCTTTTCTCTGATTGGTTGTTGGCTTCTCTTGTCTTCGATGCATCACAATAAGTTTTGGGTTTGAGATTAGTTTTGGTTAACGTGTTGTAATGATTGCACTTGGAAAAATTATGTAATATGCACATTTATGTATAATTATAATTTATGCATAATTATGTAATTATGTTCACGTTCGAGACGACCCGCAAGTACTTGAGTGGAAAGCTATGTCCCATTTTAATCATTTAATGATAAATATATTACGTGTTGTGTAGTGTTTTGTGTCACTTGATCATCGTCTGAAATGTTCGTCTTCAACAATGACAGAGGTATGTGTCGAAACTAGTAAGACCCAGCAGCAGTAGAGGGGAAATTAACAGGACCATTAATTGAAGGTTGGTAAATTAATTAAAAAATTTTAAAATTACAGTACAATGTACAATTTAAATTACAGTACTTTACACTACAGTATTTTAAATGTACAGTAAACGCAAACTCTTATCCAACGAGACAGCTAAGGGTACACAGACGCAGTGTTTACAACGCAGTACTGCCAAGGTCACTGACTGCGTGACGCAATGAACAGAGGTTAGGCGGGAAGACACTGTGGCACGCCTGCCGTGTTTCAGTCATACTAAGAAATACAGTGCAGTACTGTATTGGGGGTAGAGGGGAAACGACAACGATTTTTTCAAACAGCCTTAGGGCCATAGGTGCTAACAAAGAAAGGTTTTCGAAAAATTCGAAATTTTAGGGGGGTTTGGGGGGGGTCAAAGTTACTAAATCACGATTTCTCTAAAACTACTGAACGGATTGGAATGAAATTTGGTATGTACCTAGGGCCGTTGGTACTGGCTACGAAAGGGTTTCAAAAAATTCGAAATCTTAGGGGGGGGGTTTGGGGTCAAATTTACTAAATCACGACCTTTCCAAAACTACCAAACGGATTGGAATGAAATTTGGTGTGTAGCTTCCTTTAGGGCCATAGGTGCTCGCTAAGAAAGGGTTTAAAAACATTTTTAATCTTAGGGGGAGGGGTATGGGTGGGTCAAATCACGATTTCTCTAAAACTGCTGAACGGATTGGTTAGAAATTTGGTATGTAGCTTCCTCTAGGGCCGTAGGTGCTGGCTAAGAAAGAGTTTAAAAAAATTTGAAATCTTAGGGGGGTTTGTGGAACAAAGTGACTAAATCACGATTTCTCCAAAACTACCAAAAGGATTGAAACGAAATTTGGTATGTAGCTTCCTCTAGGACCATAGGTGCTAACAAAGAAAGGCTTTATAAAATTCAAAATTTTAGGGGAGTTTGGGGGATCAAAGTTACTAAATCAAGATTTGTCTAAAACTACTTAACGAAATGGAATGAAATTTGGTATGTAGCTTCATCTAGGGCCGTAGGTGCTGGCTAAGAAAGGGTTTAAAAAAATTCGAAATCTTAGGGGGGGTTTGGGGATCAAAGTTACTAAATCAAGATTTGTCTAAAACTACTTAACGAAATGGAATGAAATTTGGTATGTAGCTTCATCTAGGGCCGTAGGTGCTGGCTAAGGAAGGGTTTAAAAAAATTCGAAATCTTAGGGGGGGTTTGGGGATCAAAGTTACTAAATCAAGATTTGTCTAAAACTACTTAACGAAATGGAATGAAATTTGGTATGTAGCTTCATCTAGGGCCGTAGGTGCTGGCTAAGAAAGGGTTTAAAAAAATTCGAAATCTTAGGGGGGGTTTGGGGATCAAAGTTACTACATCACGATTTCTCCAAAACTACCAAACGGATTGGAACGAAATTTAGTATGTAGCTTCCTCTAGTGCCCGTGCTAACAAAGAAAGGTTTTCAAAAAATTCAAAATTTTAGGGGGTCAAAGTTACTAAAAATCCCCATAAAAATACATAGTATAATATATTTATTGATATATTTTTTGGTTAATATACATTTAACTTTGATTTCTCTATCGACCCATGGATCGGAGCATCTATCTATATATTTTGCTGCCCCGATCTATATATTATATCGATATTTATCATCATATCTAATGAACGATTTGTCTAAGCACGATTTGGTGAAATCTCAAACACTATATATACTACTTATGAGATAGATATTCCAATTAAACAAAATATTGTACGGTTACTTATAAGTCTTACAAATTTTTTTTGAAGGGTTTAAAATCTTGGTAAATTGGATTGATTTTTTATTTTGTTGCCTACAGACTGATCACGATTTCTTTAAATGTATATAGCCTTGTAACAAGAAACCTGGCACAAATAACTGAAGCTTGCCTCTCCCTCACTTTCCTACTCACTGACCACAAGGCACTGGTGCATCAGTTGGGCTTATCACTTTGATGTTCTCATTCCTCTAAACCTTTCTATTCCTGATACTCCCGTTCCCTCTTATACTGCGGAGGATAATATTGGGGAAATTGGGCAGTTTCAGACAATGATCTCCAAAACTCTCAGTCTCCGTCGACAGAACCGTGTTTGTCATCTGATACTGTTGAGTCAGATCATTGTTCAAACCACCCAGAAACGTGGGAAAAAACGACAAAAACATTTTTCTAATACTAATCATGCTAAAGCACATAGGGAGTCTGTCAAAAGATACAATGCAAAAAATCACGCCGTGCATCGTGAGGCTTCCAAAAAGTACAGTCAACAAAATCCCCAGGTCAAAATGACTGCCACTCAAAAATACAGTTCTAAAAATGTCACATGAAGGTGCTTCCATGGTCTGAAAAATTAATGTCAGGGTTTCACTACAACTGCAACACCCACTATCACAAAGACAAAACAGTTGAAATAGGTCCTATGACGTCATGTAAATGGTGTACAGAGGTATAAATGACATGGTTTAAAACCTACGATTCATATCCTTATGACAACAAAATTACCATCATTTGTCGCATTTATTTCACCAAAATAATTCTGCAATAGCGAAGCATTGCCGGGTCAGGTAGTGTATGTATATTTTCATAAGTGTTGTAAAATCCATTGGAAACCGTTAGTAACCAACCTTATTACTAACTAAATCTATAAGAAAAATGTTCAATGTAGATAAACACTGTCCATGAACTAATTTCTTCCTTAGCAGCAAAATTGTCTATCCGTTTGTCATTGCTGGTATTTTTTTTTTAAATTTCCCTTTCTATATGAAATATGTCCAAGTTATTCAGGTGGTCTTGTTAAAGTGTTGTAACACACTTAGTTTTTTATCAGTTTTAACAAGTAGGCCGTTGTTCAACTTTGTGTAATATTTCTTTCTGGATATCCCTTTTCTGGTTAATAAACACATCACTGGGTCTACTTAACTTGAATTAGGTGTAGGTATTCCTCAAAAATACTCTTCAACTTCAATTGTTTAAAGTCATCACATCGTTCTAGTTTCTTAAAGAATTTTAACATACTGCTTTCTGCTTCATGAGATAAAACAGCTGATTCGGATAACTAGCTTAGAAATATAATTTTAGGTTAGGCCTAGTTTATTTTATTTGGCTAATCGGTGCTTGCTCATGCCGAACTCCCGCGATTGTGTTTACAAAAAGAAAATAATAAAAATGAAGGAATAAAATTCCTTATTGCATATAAAAATCATGGCTTTTTCCCGGAATTTTCAAGGTCAATTCAAATTCCAGGCTATTTCTTGGTTTTCCGGTTGGTAGACACCCTGAGTATAAGAGTTTCAATTTGAAGAGATCCCTGGACCAGGGTACAGATGTCTTGCAATAAGAGTTGCAAAATTAAGTAGTTCTTATATTTTGAGAGAAAGGATTTCAACTACATTCGGGTGCACGAAATAAGGCGGGTGAGAATTTTTGCGCTGTTGCCAGATATGGGACTGGCAAAGCGAGGAACAGTCGAGAATCGCTAGCTCTGCGGCACGATCTAGCAACACTGAGCATCCAGTGTTGCCTGGTCTGAGCGCTACTGCCCACCCAGACTGTTAACCCTTAACGGGCGGCTAGCGCCTTTATATGCGGCATGACCCATTCTCTAAACGCAGTTAACGCCTTTAGACGCAAAAACATGCTTAGATGATCCCATAGTCCACGAAACTTAAAATAAAGTACAGATTGATGTTCTTTGAGTATGTTTAGTCCAAATAAAAAATATAAGCAGAGTCTGTGACTTCTAATCACTCTGTGTTCTGTCGCCAAAGCAAATTAATCTACTATCGCTTGTGTTCTTAGCGCGGCTTACGCCTATAGACGCAAACTGTTTCATTCAGCTGTTTGTTGTATTTGTACTGTGAGTTTAATGATATTTACTGAAAACTTAAACTGTGACTTTTATGTGTAATATTGATGAAACAACAATCATTTTAGTAATTTTTATTTTTAGACAATAAGAATTACTACATTCCATGTTTATGTTTTTCGTTTTCTGTAGCCTATATAAAATGTATTCTTGTATGTAATCTCTTTGTGAGATATGTTTAATATTATTATTATTTTTTTTTATATGTAAGAATTTAGTACGATAATTATTTTATTTTTTGACTAGTAAAAGTATTGCTTGTATGTATTTTGTTTTTGAAGAGCCTTATTGTAAATTTTGCAAACTTTGGTTTGAAATTTTTAATTCGTAAAAAATATTTAAAAAAAGTTTAAAATTAGTTGGATATTTTTTATGTGTACTATTTAACCCTGAGAATCTAAATTTAAAAAGAACATTGAGAAAATATAAATTTTGTATTTTTTTTGTAAATGAGCGGTAACGCATGTTTTAGCTTAGTGCTTTAAGGGTTAATAAAACTTATATTTAAAACTTGTAAATAAAACTGTTCTCGTTTTGAACGTTTGTAAATAATTGCTAAATGAACAACAGTGAAACAAATATTTTAAACAATATTTTCAACCCGTTTATTAAAAATCTAATATTATTAGATTTATGTATCTATTCAATAGATTATTATTAGTAGAAAATATACAATTATAACAAAATACTACGAGATGCTCTTCTTTTTCAGTTATCGTTTTCTTTCACTTTAAAATTGGATTTCACAACTTTTATAAATTAATGAAAAGTTTTACAAACGCAATACAAAACAAATACTAAAATATATTTGATTATGAAAACTAATGAATAAAAACGTGAATCCGGAATAAATAAACAGCGTGATCGGACCAACGGAGCGTTTGTGGCAGGAAGTTTTAGTTTCGCTCGCAATTTTTTGTGGTTAATTAACCATTTTAAAAACTAAAACTGTGCTTTGGAGACAAACATTTTTTAAACAACAGTTTTAGTACATGTGATTTCCTACAACTTTCCCACTGACGAAACATTTGAAATTTTTTTTTAAATCCTCGCTTACTGAAAATATTATGTCAGATGATTCCTAAACTAAAGTTTGCATTTTACTTTTTTTAATGTGTACAATTATGTAAAAGTATATTTCAGGTAGAAAATGAGATGGGTAGAATCTTACAACTTTCCTCTAAAAAACTTTTTTTTAAATTAAAGATAACTTAACCTATAAGTCACCTACGGCTAAGGAGAGCAAAGCAGGTTACGCCTCGACAAAACTATTTGGCCTGGTAAGAGACTACGTTTCTTAGCTTGCACGGTCTGAAAACAGAGCAAAAATTCTCACCCGCCTTATTCCGTGCTCCCGACTGTAAATTTATTATGTATCAGGAAAGCAATATTGTCTTATTAAAAAATTATTTTTGATGATTTGTTTACATGGAGAAAAATCTCTGTGGATATAATTTGAAAAAATTTAAGTTAGCCCTTTGTAACTCTGTGATGCAAAATGAAATACAGGATCTATAACTTTTGTTTGAATCTATGATCGTCTTAACCGCAGAAGAATCACAGTATCAAGGTCTGTTACTACATGAAAATGAGTCCCTGTGAAATTCTTTAACCCTCCCCATGGCAGACTGCACTAAGTGATGTTCTCTTAGGCGCATTTGTATATTTACTCATTCGAACAAATGTGTAAATTTGCATACATTTGCATATTTGATTAATTAATATACTCAAAATCATCCAATCGTAATAAAACCGGCATTGTTGGAAAGGAAATGAATTAAACTTAAATTTTTGTATTTAAAATTTTTTCGTAAAACTTATATTTACATACGTAATCATCGTTTTAAAATATGCAGATCAGGTTACAGCTGTTTCGGCGCGTGAATTTGCATACAATTGTACTGTTATTTCCCACTTCTTCGACGTTCAAGACTATCTACACAAATATTTCTATGGCTATTATAAAGATACCATTGGATTTGTCAAGTGGTGTCATTGGATACCATTTTTCTAATAGTGCTTTCCAATCAGAAGTCACTATTTTACACGATTTATGACGAAGATTTCTGTAAACCCTGCGATTGGACAGTTTTCAACCAATGAAGCAGGCACATTTGTCAACAGAGATAACGTCTACAATTTCATAATATGTTTTGACAGATTTCTTTACACCATTTTGTACAGAAAAGTTCGATCTTTCTCTTGGTGTGAAGTAAACTAGATATAACCAGTTATTTGTTTGTCTAAACAGCAGTGGAAAGTACATAATTAGGGCAGTCTGGTGAGACCCCTTCCTGCCCGTAGAATATCAACCGGCGACGTTTCATTAGATTGATGTCATTTTGTTATTCAAACAAAGATAACTCAAACACTTTTGTGAACTAAGAAAAGACAAGTATACAGTTCTTTTCTTTGATTTATTCTCTACACTTTGTTATAATAATATTTCATTTTTGGGCAAAGCATATATTAGTAAATTACGTTTCAAACTAGGCCTAGTTTTGTTAGCAGTCTTGTATTTAGAACATAAAAACTGGTGTTTTCAAAGTAAGAAATTTGAAATTGATAAATGTTTTTATACAATTTAGAACTAAATTACAAAATTTTTTTACGCTTATGAAAAAACAAACAAAAAATGTTTACTACTTGTTATGTAGGCCTAAAGTTGAACTTTTACCTTTCGTAACTGAACATTTTTTGTTTCTTGAGCAATAACTTTTACAATTTTACATCAATAATTTTTTAAATTGCATACATGAATTCTTTGAACCTTTCTCTATTAAAAAGGTATAGAACACTTTTGGATTGGGATAGAATTACTATTTTTGGCGAATTTAAAAAAAAATGCTTGGACAACACTAAAAACCGGCTTCCCAATTTTAGCTTTAACCGTGGCAGACCAAAAAGGCTAGGTACCAACCTCAATGGATTTAACTTGTGGCAGTTTATAGCCTACAGACTTTACAGTTTATGGCACAAATTTAACAAACTTGTTATGTGGGGATTTTAAAAAAACCAGAATTTTTATAACACAACAATAAAGTTGAATCAAAATAACAAAAGTTATATAAATCTGTTAAAAATCCTAAAATTATATTAGAAAAATTGAATGTTAATATTCAATGTTACTACTCTTTTTAAGATAACCCTCCATCTGGCAGTCAGAACTTTCTATACTGGCAGACAGTTTTTGACTACTCGATCACACTGTCACTTAAACATCTATAATCTAATCCATAACAGTAAAGTATACACTATTATATATTTTTGTGTTCAGAAAAGTACAGAGAATATTTCTGTATTGTTGAATATTTTTTTTACACTTACCACTAAAAACAAATGGAGCTGCAAATGAAAAAAAAAACTACTTTGGTAAATGAAAAAGTGAAAAGTTGGCTCTTTGAAAAATACCACCAATTTATTTTATAATAAATCCGAGATATACAAAGGGTAGAAAAAATAGTTGTCTACAAGAAACAGTAAAAAAAAACAGAATTTTAAAAAAATACGTTTTTGAGAGAAAAAAAATAATTAATTTTGGGGAATTTGCAAAAAATGACATGTGCATACGGTATTAACAAATTTATAAAAATGTCAAAATTCAAAATTAGTGTTTCTAAACTATATTATAGGCCTATTATAAAGGAATATGTAATGTCTCAAATCTCAGTAATACAAAACATTCATTTATGACAGCCTAATATTATAGCCTAGAGAACCCTATGTCAATATATAAATAAACACCAGTAACAATCCTATAAAGAAATGAAAGCCAGATACTAAATTGGAAGCACTATATTTATTATTTTCTGTAAAATTTGTCAAAATCACTATACCAGAACCCAAGATGGTTAAAAACGTATTTAGTTAAGTTATGTCAGCCATATTTGTAGACAACTAAACCATTGTAAACACGAGTCAAGTAAAAGACCAATAATGTACCATGTAATTTAAATTATAAACGAAAACACGATAATCCAATGTGTAGAACGTATTCTAAATTTAAGAAAATATTTATAAAATAATTAATAGTTAATTATATACGATAGACTATTATTACTCTTAAAATATTCACAATGATTAGTTTAACATATGACACAAGTAGTACAACATACACCAGAATTCAAAAAGGAAGTAATTATTTAATCGGGTAAATTAAAATTATTACAAGTAAATAAATTTAAGACTTGAAACGCAAGAACAAATTAATTCCATAATTGTTTTGGCCAACAAAGAAATATTTCAGGTATAAAAATCCATCGAAAACTATTTTAAGTGAAAAAAAATACGCCATCATGAAAAACAACAGTGACGTCATAACGCGTAACCACGGTAACGGAGAAAGGAATGAGTGACGTAACACACGTGAACGCAATTATCGAATCAAATGAATGAATACAGATTTCCGGATTCTGAGGTAGGCGGAAGTAAAGGAACAAGACATCGTTTGAAAGTGAAGCCAAAATCAGTACAATTTAAGAACTAAGCGTGGGTGGACGTAATTAATGCAATGAAGAAGTGACGCCGTTAATTGTTTCATAAAAGTGTAGTCAAAAAGTACAATAACCCGATATTTATCCATATGTGCAACCAAAACTGATAAGTATTCAAAGAACAGTGATTAAGATTAATATCTACAGGAAATTATTTAAATTAAATAAAAGAACTTCACCTTCTTCCAATCCAATTCCTTATGACACCATTTCATAATTATTAGCTTCATGTTTGAACTCATAATTGCGTATATTTTAAATGAGATAATTACAGCAGCACGAGTACCCCTAGCCCGAGATTAACTTGAATTAAAATCAAATTTAACTAAATTATGTATTGTGGTGATGAAACAAACTTTATTCTATGAAATTTTAATTATTATACTGAGCTAATCCAAACCGGAAATAGACATTCTTTGAAATAGAGATTCTACATTATAATTGAAATAAATCAAATTCGTTCTTTATATCTTATTAAAAACCAAAATTATAAACCTTATGTACTAATAGATAAATGATTTAATTATATTAAACCAAAATTTGTTAAAATTAAACTTGTACTTATTTCAAAGATAATATAATTGAGATTGAACTTAGTAGGTTTCAATTATAGTACCTATAGGCTACTACAGTAGAATAAGAAATAGTATTATAAGTTTAGCTTCCGGATAGTGGGGGCCTTATAAAAGGAAAGGAATTAATAGTTATAGTATAACTTTGCTCCACAACGTATGGACATTTGAATTTTGACAAAAGAAATAAATATATATAAATAATTTAAAATTAACATTATAAATATATATTCTATAAAAAATCACTTCAAGTGTAAATTTGTGGGTTGCTCTATATATATATTTTGTCTTCCAAAAACTAGAATTTGTTTTTCCATGAGTGAAAAAATCCTTAGATTCACAAAATATGTTTGCAAAAATATATAAAAAGAAGCCTAATTTTGTTCTACATATATATAAAAAATATAATACACAAATTATGTAGTAAGTAGGAAAAAAATCTCCTACAAGCTATAATATGGTGCGGTATCCAATTTAGCCTAGTTCACCAAAATACAAAATATGATTCCAGAAAGGCATAAAATGAAGCCTAATTTTGTTATAAATATACAAAAATATAATACACAAATTATGTAGTAAGTAGAAAAGAAAATATCTTCTACAAACTTTAATTAGGTGCTGAGGAGTATTCGAAAGTTTAATTTAACCATTTAGCCTAGTTCACCAAATATGTTTCCAGAAAGCCATAATATGAAGCCTATTTTTTTTTGTAAATACACAAATATATAATGACACATATTATTTAGTAATTAGGAAAACAAATTGTCTTCTACAAACTAGAAAATGGTAAGGATGCGTATTCTAAACTGTAGGGTGTAAATTTACTATTCGACCCTAGGCTAACCTATGGCAACAGAAATGCAAGAATAATATTAAAACAAATAGCCTAAAGATTCTAACCTATAGTATTTAGTCACAGTATGTTTGCCTGTATTCAACATTTAACAGTAGAATGTAAAACGACGTCGTTGTCTGCAAAAATGTCAGCCTAGGGTCGAATTGTAAATTTACGCCAACTGTAGCCTAGTTAGTCAAATTAACAAAAACACAAATATGGTTACAAAAAGGCAGAAAATGAAGCCTAATTTATTTTAAATATTATACATAAGTTATTTTGTATGTAGGCCAATACAAGACAAACAGTTTCAGTCTGAAGAACTGGAAGAAGAATGGGCTCTCTTTCTTCCTCTTTGGTCCGGGCGTTTAAAGTGTGTAAAATTCCATGCACATTTTTGGTGCACTCCAACACTACACTCTGGACACCAATGTTTTGCCTTCTTCTTACAGACCACACATATCCTGTGATTTTGGCTAGGTAGATGCTGAACTGAGTGCTGTGAGGTTGTAGGGGAAGGGATAGGTTGGAGGACGGAAGGTGTTCTCCTGAGATTGTCCAACTGAAGCAAGACTCTTTACAATTGAAACCATGTAGTCCCATCTACTTATAGGCTTGTGTGAATGATATCGATACAAGATATAAGAATTTAGGAGCGCCATGTCAACAAAATTGTAATTCTCCTCCAGTAACGCTTAGTTTGGCGGCTACAAGTCAAGTGATAAATGCTCTTGTCTTTGCAATCAACACCACCCATGTGTTGATTGATTATAGCCAGCTATTATCACCGGTTTTACTTTTCTGTTACCACTACGACTTACTACATGCCGATCTTCTGCATGGAAAGCCATAGTGATCAGCATAACAGGCTTTCGTGTTGCACGCTCCTTATATTTCACAATAAGTACCTTGCCTTTTCTGAAATATAAGGGTTTGCCAACTTTGCAAGTAGCCCGCTGTACTGTTTTAGAAATGAATCTACTGTTTTTTGAAATGGTGTCCGTAAGAAAGGTCTTACGGACTTTAAAAAATTTGCTAGAGGGACTTTAGTGTAAAAATTATCTGTAAACAGGTGGTAATGCTTACCGTACAAGCGAGCATTCATCATTAAATCATGCATGACTTTTTGGGTAAATGGATCGGATCCACTAACCAAAAAGTCCTTACCTGAGTATAATGCAGAATGCATGACATATCCGGTGGCTGAGTCTCAAATTTAGAATTTCTCTATGCCAAACCTAGCATGGCGCTTATTAGCCATGTATTGGATGAAAGTGCAACGGTTTTTCATTCCTATTAAACTTTCATCTATACATATTTCCTGATTTGGCACAAAGTGTTTTCGAAAGCCATGGTTCAAGTGAGTGATAAACTCGCGCACCTTCACCTAAGGGTCATACCCTGACTGACCCTTTGGTGGACATGTACGAGTTGACACATGAAACATACCCAACAATTGCTGAAACCTTCACAAAGACATGATACTACTATAAAATGGCATGTATAGGCATGGATCAGTAGACCAATATGTCTCAATTGCCTTTCCTTTTGTAAGACCCATGCTAATTAATATCGACCAAAACTTTTTCATTTCTTCAACAGTCACATCAACCCAATTGTGAAGCCGTGAACTGACACAAAGCCTTCCTGCAACACGAAGTGAGTCAATGTGACTTTTAGCAAAACTGTTTGTTTCCTGAACCATCAGGTTCCAAACAAATTTGGTCATGAAGAGGGAGAAAAGTGCATAGGCGTCGAACACCCTTGAGTGTGTCGAGGCCCAGGGCCTCTGACTCTAAATTTTGACTTTATTTTCCTTGGTCTCTCAGGAGGATACACTTTCATCCAAACGGATTGGATAGGATCACAAGGAGGTAGTGGACACGGTGAAAGTAATGGAGACGCCGAACGTAGTAGAGACGACAAACGTAGAGAAGACGGCATAGGCAGTGGAGACTGCATAGGCAGTGGAGACTGCATAGGCAGTGGAGACGGCGCACGTAGAAAAGACGGCATAGACAGTGGAGTCTGCATAGGAAGTGGAGACGGCGAACGTAGAGAAGACGGCATAGGCAGTGGAGACTGCATAGGAAGTGGAGACGGCGGAGAAGCTGAATCTAGCTGTGGAGATGCTGAAGGTGGCTGTTTTGTGGCAGCATGTTGCTGCGACCGAGGAGACGGAAGTTTTCTTCTTCTGCGGTGACTCTGAGCAGGTGGTAGATCTATTTCTTCATCGCTGGAGCTTGACTCGTCATCTCCTGACAATGCTGAGTGGAGGTTAGTCTTCCCCACTGACAATGGGATTGGGAAAAATATTGACCTCAATCTCATCATCTGACTCATTATACCCGTCGCCAGGACTTTCATCGTCACCATAGCTACCTTCATCCTCACTGGCAGGCTCTGGTTCTAAGTCTTCAATATCTGAAACATCTAGCTCTCTTAGGCGTAGTGAGGAGAACTGAGATGTTCCAGATTCTGCCGGGTCGAATATTCCGTTTCCAGGGTGGACTGGTGTAGAGCTATATATAGGCCTATCAATACTATAGACAGATGAGTCAGAGAGATCACCTACTGACTCATCTAATAACAATAATGTCCTGAGGTCGGTTGACCGATTGCCAAAATTTTCCATAGTAAAATTGCCTAATAAAACTCAAAAAGTTTAAAATATAACACAAACATAAGTAGGCTAGGCTATATGTTTATAATTTAGGCTAAGCCTATACTGTTTACTTGAAAAAAACACATTTGCCATAACTTATAGTGTTAATTATTTTCCATTAGAATACAATTCACTGTATTTATTCACTTTAGGCTAATAAAAAAAAACTCACTTCACTAAAACAGTTGAATTAGGCTATGTCAGGAAAGGTTAGATAGCCTAGGCATGTTCGTTTCCCATTTGTAATTAATTATAGTGCAATTACAATATAATTAACTACATCTGTGCACTTCATTGGTAAACAAACTCAATATTCTTCAATAAAAAAGTCACCAAACACACTAAAACAAAGCGAATTCTACATTCAGTAACACACTAAATAGGCTACACTAACACAAAGCATCTAACAGTAAAATGGCTATTTAGCTGGAAAAAGCGGTAAAACAAGAAATTTGTCAACTTCACAGCCTTCAATATCAAGTAAGGACTATTCAATTCTTATCGATACTTGTATCGATTTAAAGATAATTTCATTACGAATTGATTGGTATATAATACTTACTTGGTTCACAAATATTACTAATAGATAATCGCTGAAAACTAATCGATAATTACAGGTACTCTTTGCCAGTATAGAAAAAGCCTGAGTAAGGCATTACATAAAAATCTGTTACTATTGATTGGTAAAAGGCAGTGACATTAAGAAAAAAGATTTTCAAAGGAAAACGTTTGATCTATGCAGTGGTGTAATCAAAATTATTCCAACACAAAATTTACCCATCAAAACATTAGTGGAAAAACAAGCATTATTTTCGTGTACTCTCGCGTTAGACAAACTCAACGTCATTGCAACATTTCTTTGTGACTTTGTATATTTTTTACTTGATTATTATGTGTCATATTGTAATAAACTATATACCAAATTAATCTTTAGAATGTCCTGAGTACAATGATATATAATATGACTTATTTAAATAATACTGAAGGTGCACAAACTTCGATTTAAAAAATGCTTGAAGTTACTCTTTGCCAGGTAGAGGGTTAAGTAAGTACATTTACCTCAATGCTTTCCACATCTTGAACTAGTCCATCCTCAATCATGTCAAGAATATCAGAAGGATTAATAACATTCAATTTCTTTTTTGCTTCTTGACTTTGACTGTCTTCAAAGTATTCACAACTGGGGTCCAAAAGTTTGCGTTTTTTAATAGTAGGAGGCGGTGTCAGCAAAGATCCATTCCTTATGACACTCGACCTGAGAATAAAACAAATTGTATTTACTTGCTTTAGAGTTATGCTAAAATATTTTACACAGTTTTACTAATATCAAAAACTTTGACAAATTCTTGTTTTTTTTACTACAACACTCACACAATAACTTTACTTTACAATTAAATCTATATTAAAATAAGATGGTCGACAAGGGTTACAATTATAAAACAATCTTTTACTTCTGTAATACATAAAATGATATTTGTTTTCAAAGAACAATATTATTTAGATTATGAACACTAAGTTTGATGATAAACAGGTTATTAATTGTTGTTCAATAAAATTTTAAAACACAAGATCTTAACTCGGTGGGTTGGAGCCGTCTTTTTCCCAAAGTATTTAAAAGAAAACAAATTTGATTATAGATAACACAACTAACATATGTACAAAATTAATGAGAGCAAGATTATGTGGAATCGTCAAAAAGGTTATTTGGTTAATGGATTTAGTATTATAATGGATCACTGAATTTACGATAATTTAAAGTTCAAAGGTTCTTGGTAAATCTATATGCATAACATATATATATATTATTATTCACATAATAGTTCAAATAGATAAGTTATCCCTCTAAGGTAACTGGTTTGGTGTTGGATCTTAAAATAGACTAGGCCTAGTTAATTGGAAAGTTCTCACCCAATTGGTTGTTTGTTCTTGTAGATTAGAATTTGATAGTAATTGTTATAAAGGAAAAACACTGAACTTCATAAGCTTCATATTTATTCAAATACCGATTCTTTTCTTTAAATTTCAACAGCCAAAATTGTATCAACTGCACTATTCAGTGGCCAACTTAACAATGTTCTTCTTTTGGGGCTTCTCTACCTTTCCAGGAAATGGATAATAACGCCTGATGAATCTTCATATCTTCTGGGATTTGGGTTTGTTAATGTAATAGGTGTTTGGGAGTCGTGAAGTGTGATTTATTTAATTGTCTTTATTTAATTGTGTGGATTTGTTTTGATACATAACAACATTTTACAATGAATTTAATATGATTTTAAACAGTTAAATTATAGAAAACACTTAAATAACTCCTTATTACAATAATTGCTATCTAATTTCTAGAATGTATATTTCTTATTCTTCGTATTTTTTCATTTGGTGGCAAGAATTACGTGGACCAATCACAGCGTTTCGTGGGAGGAGTTTACATAAATGAAATCCGCTTACTATTAAATTTTGTCGGTCGGGGCTTCGGTTTTACATTTATAATAGCTTATCGACGTTTATTTTAGATTTAGACCAAAGACATTTGAGATGTAAAAAATTGGTTCTTTTCGTAGGCCTGGTTTAATTTTCTAATAAGAATGTATTTTTCTTGTAATCGGATTTATTCTGCCAACTTCTCTTCGATTTGTAATTAGATAGGCCTAGTTTCTCCTTGCGTTTTAACGTAAATCTTTGTCGATTGACTTGGTTTTATGTTGTTATTTTAGCTTTCCTGGATGCAGAATTTAGTTTTGAATATTTTTGATGTAGGAAATGTAGGTCTACAGATTCGTTTTGTAATTTTATTTTAATGAATTCGAGTTGAAAGTCGTGATTTGATTGTACCTTTTCGTTGTAGTATTTAGTGTTGCGCATAATTGTCGCTAGGTGTCGGGCGTGTATGACGGATTAACTAAATGAATGACATTCCAATTTGACTTTTCTATCTCTCTCGCTCCAATACGTATTTTTAATTTCGTTCTTATTTTATTTACAGAGTTAGGGAAATATTTGAATTGTAACATTTTTTAACATAAAAGGTAGTTAAAGCATAAAGAGAATAAAAAGTTCTTGAAAAAAACACGGCTAAAATCTAATTATAATTATTAAAAGCAACACATACTTATCTTACAGTAAAACCATTAGAAGACTACGAACAGCCAAGTGATGCACTTTTTATGATTCCATTTGGAAGTTACAAAAATGCAGTAGACTTAGGCCTAATTTATACATTTTTTTGATCACTTTAGTCAGGTAAGATTATTGATATCATTCATTTTGTAGTACTTTAAAAATTAAGTTGTATTTCAGTTATCGAAAAAGCTTGGAAGTCATTCTTAATTTTACACAGGCTGGTACAGCTGGTTCATTGAATTTCATGAAATCTTTGTTAAATGATTGTAGATTTAAAAATCTATACAAATGTGCAAAAAATATGAAAATAAAAAAAATCTTTATTTAGATAGGCCTATTCTCTATACTGATCTCAATTCACAACAAAATTACGTCAATACTGAGTTTTTAATTGTGAAGGTAGGCCTACACTTTATTCCCGTTTTAAAAAATATTCCGGACTTTCAAAAATATGCTAACTAAAAAGTAATTGTGTTAATCCAGTACTTACGGACTTTGCCGAGGAACAGTGCTCTTGAAAAATTTTCTATTTTGATTGTCATCTTCTATCCTCTCAGGTTTAGTAAATTTGGCTGGATAGTCCCATCCATCGCTCCTTTTCTTTTTCATAGCATAAGGTGTATGTGAGAAATCAAATGACTTTTTAATTTTATCACGGATGGAATCTGATTTGACCAGCGCAACGTGTTCATATTTTGGTTTAGATCTTTTAATCGCATGCCGAACACCAGGATACATTTCTTTTCTTCTCTTAGAGCTACGTATGGATTCTGAACTCGTTGATCGGGTTCGTTTTTTTGAACCTCCTTCATTCTTGTCATTAAATAGTTTTGTTCTTGCTTTTGAAATCATTAGTGGTGGACCAAACACTCGTTTTACACCATTTAAACAATTGGTCTGATTTGTTGCCAAAATCGGGGCAATGTTTCCATAGAATGTTCGAGGTTTAATTTCCAATTTCTTTTCACTACTGCCCTTGGGGCTTCTTCTCTTTAGGAAATGTGTATTCTTACTTTTTTCCGGAGTTTGGAGTAAATGTTCGTCTATTTTGTTGTAGTTATCACGAACGACTTCATATTTCGAAGCACTAGGTAAAATATTTTGATCTTGTTTTTCTGGGCTATCAGGAAGTTTTTCAAAAACTTCAAAAAAATTCCTCTCCGATAAAGCTTTTCTTGATTTACGTGGTGATTTCGTAAGTAATGGCTCTGGTGAGAGAGAATGAAATTCCAACTGTCCTTTTTTCTTAAGAAATTTATCAAATTTTATCTTCGATCTGGGTGATAAATAATTTTCTTTTGGATCCTCTTTAGTTGGTGTTATTGACCAACTGGGAGATGGTAACGGTGGACTGTATACATCTGAAGATGAATTCAATGGTGAGACACCACTCATACCATCCTTTGCTTGAGGACTATTTGATGGAAATAAACTTCGTTTACGTTCTGAGCGACGTGGCGAGCCTTGATCAACTAACTTAAATTTAACTGGTGTCATATTAAGAGCTGCCATTATTCTTCAGTGTTAGCTGAAACAGAACAAGAATAAGGAAGAGTAATTGTAAGTAAACAAGCAAAACGATCACCCACAGGAAAAAACATGACTATGAGCTCAGAACTTTGGAAAAGCAAAGTATTTATAATTATATTCAGTTCAGTATGAAATCACAACTATTTCTTAGTATGACTGCTAGGCCTTGGTTAGAATTTTTTTTTGAAAAACAATAAGTTTTTATAATATACCATTTAGCTTGCTTCATTTAGGCTTTATTTGTACAAATAGATTAACATTTTCTGCGAAATTGAATTAATTTTATCAGATGTTTCCAAATGGCACATTCTAATTTGGATAAGTTAGTCCTAAATATTTTTCATCAATCTGTCTATAAATACAGTGTTTCAACTTGATACTTTTCAATTAAAAATTTAACGTTAAAACTTTAGGATGACTTAATTTTATTGTTAAAATAGTTTTACAACATCAGTTACCAATCTGATTGATAAGAATTATAATGATCAGTGAAGATGAACTCAACCATTGACATAAGTTTTCAATATGCCTCTCTATCTTGATATAATTGCAGAAAAAGACCTTTTTTATAAAGAAGAGTAAAATCTAAAAACAATGTCACTGTTTTTAGTTTAAACCGTGAATCTAAATGGGAAACATTCTGCAACACTAATTAAATAAATATAAATGCCCGCAAATAAAAATCCAGAACATTATAAGATTTAAAGTGAATGATTACAGCAATGCAAAATGTAAATAAGTATTATCTAACACACGGTATATAATTAAATCAAAATTTATTTGATGCATCACTTGAATATATTAGTGACTAGATAGCATAAAAACCAAGTAATAAGTATAGGCCTAGGTCTACATCACAAAAAGGAGATAATATATATTGTTTGAATATATTTGAAAGAAGTTAGCATAACGGAGAAAGGGGGAACACAGGTTTTTCAAATTTTCTTCAAATTCTGAAAGAAACCATTAAACTGATTATAAAAACACCAAAAATATCTGCAGGAAATAAATATAAACAAATCACTTAACAGATACCAAAAGGGTAAACAATAAGTTGACTAAACAAATAATTTACAAAATGTTTAATAGGAAAACAATAACAATGAATGCCTAATAGAATAAATTGACTAACGTTGCCAAATTGAATACTAGGCCTATGTCATAGTAAAAAAATACATTTTATTGGTAGCAAATAAATAAGCTGTGCTCCTGATGGTGTTTTGCTAAATTATAATTCCATAAATAAATACCACCTCCTGAACGACATAATTCATAACGTCTGCTTTGCTGAAGCAAAGCGTACCTGCCTCACAAATAACGTATGTTTTTTTTATGCTCTTACCAATAACATTGCTTTGTATTAACAATAATGAAACCCCTAAAACAATAGCCTGAAGTATTAACTTTCTGTCTCTAGTCAAAGTATGTTTCCAGATTGTAAACATATATAGGTTGTTTGGTGTAACCAAAAAGCAATCCCATACCATAAAAAAAAATGCCTGAAGTACCGTACCTACAGTAAAACCTCATTAATCCGGACCCCATTATGACGGAGTTCGCTTAATCCGGACAGCCAGTTGACTGCAGGTTATAAAGATTACATTCAGCTAAATTTGGAATAAGCCATTCTAAACTAGTAGTTCACAGAATGGACCTTTCATATTCGTGTAATACATTTTACTACATATTTTATGAATTAACTTATTGTATGTACCTACATACAACTAAACTCAGAATACATTTTATTTTTTCGTTTACACACTTCCTCAGCAAGGGATATTTAATTAAATTACAAGTGAAAAAACATAGACCAAGACCGGGAGTTGAACCCGGGACCTTTACGTTTCCGTCGTAATGCTCTTAATTAATAATAACACCACTGTAAGCTGCAAATTAAGAATTGAGATTGATTTCAATGTCTTATACACGAGGTATTCAATCTGTTAATTCAATAATTGCAGTAAAACCGTACAAGTGAGATAACATCGACCAATATCTGGAGCGATCAGGGTAGCTCAGTTGGTAGAGCATTACGACGGAAATGTAAAGATCCCGAGTTCAACTCCCGGTCTTGGTCTATGTTTTTTCACTTGTAATTTAATCAGAGTACATGTTCGTTTTCTATAAAGGGTGTTTCATTGTGTACCTTTGTTCATATTAAGGTTATTTCATTTAATCAGGACTTTCAATTGTCCGGATGACTAGAGCCCCAATTAGTCCCGGATTAATGAGTTTCTAGTCATCCATTAATCTTATCTTCCAGTTTGTAAACATATGTAAGTTGATAAAACACTTCTTAGTTTTCTAAAAACTGTCTCCAGCTGCTGCTATGTATTTATTTTCTAAATATATTATTAGCACATCTTACTCCATACAACCATACAAATTAGGCAACGCTGTTAAAGAATGTTAGCCTATATCGCTATCACGTATCGCGAAGATTCTGTATTATAACACATAAGCAACTTTTGCTTTGGTAATTTGTTATGTTGCACTTAATTTAGATTGTTTATAATTGATTTCCGGCCATCAGTAAAGCATCTAATTTAATAAAATTATATAAAGGAAAAAGTGACGTTTAATGTATTTCTGTTAAAACTTCTGGGCACCCGTTCTCCACTATACTGCATAAAGTTTCCATTGGAAGTAGTTTAATTTATGTTAATAGGCCTATCACTTGTTAGACAGTTTTATATTAAAACAGTGAAAATGTGTGGAAGGTTGGCAGCAGAAATCTTGGCGTACTTTACGACCTTCAGCTGATATGTTTGCAGACACTCTACTATTGATTGTTGTTAAATGCAGGTAAACATACTGTGACAATAAGTGATGTCAAGTTGTAGGAATAGCAGAGTCCGACAATCGTTTTTATTTATATACAATCATATGTAATATTTAGTTACTGTACCTTAAAACTTGTTATAATATACAATACTTGAATGCAATACATTATTCTAGTGCGAAAAAAAACAAGGATAAAATGTTCAACTTCTAAAAAGTACAGTGCAGTAAAGGAAATTGAACTAAAAAACATTATAATTTTAACAGCGAAAAAATTTGGTTTCTTGGTTTTTTTAATTGAAGGAAAGCCTTAACACATTTTCCTGTGGTCCCTCTATTGTTATGAAATCAGATGCGGAAGCACTATTTTCCTCAGCCAACGAGATTGCAGAGGTGAAAGCTTTTAGAGCCATAAAAGCAAGGAATACACTCGGCGTTTTCGTCTGTCACGGATTATTTGCCATCGCCGTCATATCAACAGTAGCGCGAAGGAGTTAGGCGTCTATGTAAGCTGTTGTCAGGATCATCCACAAGTAAGATGATTCACTACTCTTGAAAAACGACTCAATTTTGACCTTTTTCTTTTTTATGTTATTTATTATTGCGTGGCCAATGTTCTACTTCTTAGCTAAATTAGATAACTTGTCACCTTTTTTCAAATGTTTTAAAATTTATACTTTTTATCCAAAGTTAAAGTGACGTGTTTACGTTTTTCTGACATTGCACTACATTACAATAATACACAGAACAGACACACAATCACTAGCCCTACTGATACACGCGAGCAAACAACGCCACAATGGTTATTTATGTTGTTAATGTAAAAACCGATATTCTGACTCGCATACATGCAGGGATTAGAAAAGTTGAATGACTGCCCTCACTCTCTGAGGGCCGGATTGCTGGACGTGCCAGTATAGCGCAAGGCCGGATTATAGAGACTGTACTGTACAAGAATAATAAAAAGACAGCCTAAAGTTCTAACGTATAGTCTTTAGTCGCAGTATGTTTACCTGTATTTAACTCTTAACAGTAGAATGTAAAACAACGTCGTCGTTTGTAAAAATATCAGCCGATGGTTGAGTAGTAAATTTTATGCCGAAATCATTTCAGACGTCATTTTTCTAAAACAAAGATTTCAGCAAAAGTTTACATTACGTCCCTATGCCATGTTGCGGCAGCGGTACTACCGTATATGCAAGAAAATACTCTACTTCGTAGGTAGTTGTAATGCTCAGTTCTACTTCTAAACGTCTTAAATAAGTAGGTAGCGGTACATAAATGAAAGCAGAAAATATGATTAACAAAATTGAAAGTAATTAATTATGAACATAATATAAAACAAACTTAAACTCAATTTCCAACTTATTTAACTCGGGAAATATTAGATATATATGTTGTGTCTTTTCAATGACATTGGACTACGCATACGAACTACATAACAATTTTTTTATGTTAAATTTTATTTTTGTACCTAATAGCCTATTCTACTAATCTGGCAATTTCGGTAATCCGGCACTACCAATCCCGATATAGGGCCGGATTAGCGAGATCCTACTGTAGCCGAGGGTCGAATAGTAAATTTGAGTCATGATTTCAACAGAGGTGACCTAGGTATTTCGTAAACTTACGTAAAATAATATCAGGGCGTAACTTTACTATCCGACTCTAGCCTAATATTTTTGCAGACAACGACGTTGTTTTACATTCTACTGTTAAATGTTGAATACAGGTAAACATAGGCCTACTATGACTAAATAGGTTAGGTTAGAACCTTTTATGTATTTTTTTTATTATTATTTTTGCATTTTTGTTAGCTCTAGGTTAGCCTAGAGTCGAATAGTAAAGTTGCGCCTAATATCAGCTCTTTTCATAAATTTGTCAAGCTTAGGCCTAGTAATAAGACTTAATATTTTGATTTTTTTGCATGGGTTGGCACAATATAGTGTGGCGACCTTCCTTATACTGAAATTTAGCCAAATCAGCTTTAAAATATACTAATTTTCCTATAGTTTATAGAGTAGCATATCTTAAAACAAATTAATATAACCTAGACTAGCCTAGGCTACTTCAACAGTTCAAATAAAATCCAAGATCTTCCTATTCTGGTAATTGAAAAGGCCTAGTTAATATGCTAAAAATTAAACCCTAGAAGGTAACATTTATGATATTTAATATGTTATATTTTTCCGAGTGCAGTTCCAGTTTCTTAAATTCACTAGATTAAAACTATGGACTATGATGATCCAGTCCGTTCAAAAGTTCTTTCGAAGTTTCTTAATTCTTACCAATGAAAGTAAACAAAAATCTTGTTTGATTACAAAAATCAATTTCAGTAATAAAAGCACTGATACTTACCAATTGTATGTAGTTATATAAAGTGTACATCCACAAATAATTCACACACACAGTATAGTCATTTAAATATCTGAGAACTTAAATCGATAATTTATTAGTACCAGTTCAATCCAGCAATTTTACTTAGGTGTACAGACTAAAATATTATGAGTGGCGGGATAAGGCAGGTTCATTACGAGTTACAGCAGCCGAACATAGATTTGGCGGGAATCTCTAACAAACCATAGAGATTAAAGATTTATACCCTTGATTATACATAATCAAGGCCTCCATAATCAAAGTTTATACTTCCCATCAGTATTATTATAAAAATGATCTATGACCAATTTAGGTTTGATATTTTTTATATTATTGAATGTAACAATTCAAAATATCCTTCCGTAATAATAATCAATCAAATGAATTAGAAATAAAGTAATTCTAAACTAAACACGCATGAGTGCGAGAGAGACCGAAAAACCTGCAACTGAAGTCCATTCATGTACAATACAGTGACTTGATAGAGAGTCTCTATCTAGTCACTGTAATGTACAATCTGAATCAACGACCTCTAGCGGCCAGGATCGTAAACACTAAATTAATAACATTGAAATACCCGACTTACAGAAGTAAGACATATTTTGTTAGGCTCCGCCCACGATCACGTGATTACCCGTTTCTTCACGGAACCAAGTTTGAAATGATGAATATATAATTTTAGTTGTAAATATTAGCTGTTAAAGAATAATTTGTACAAGGAGCTATTTTAGGTATTTTTATTTAATATTTTATTTAATAAATTTCTCTTTCTTTTTATCATTCTGTATTATTTGTAAAACTAAACTACCTCAAAATTTAATAAAAATTCCACAAAACAAACACACAATATTTAAAAAACACACAATTTAACATAACAATTAAATCCCCAGAAGATGTGAAATTTATCAGGCCTTATGTACCATTTCCTGAGGGCCTAAAGAAGCCAATTTGGATTTCAAGCATTTTTCAGTGATTGTTGAGACTCCAAAGGAAGTAGATGTATTGCTAGACCTCTCCAAAAATACTGCAAGATTTAAACCTACTGTAGAAGTGATAATTGATTGAATTGTTCCTCGTTACATAAATAACCTTTTTTTATTATATAGTGAAGTGAAGTAACAAATAATAATTATTCTAAAGACTACGCTCAAGAAGAAGAACTTTATAAACTGGGTGAGACTAATCCAACTCATTAAATTAAATAATTGGTGATACACTTCTTAAAACCACCTATTGGTTCCATTGTACAAAGTAAAAGAACTTATTCATTTAAACTTCCAAAACCAATATAAACTGTATATAAACTGAACAAGAGATTTGGACTATAGATAATAATTTGCAATTTCCTCAATATTACACACATAAACACCTATACATTCACACCCTTTTACAAATTGTACTATTCATACTTTGCCATTTCTAATTGAAATCTTTTATATTTAAATAACTTTTATTTGATAGTTAATTTTGTTCATAAAAATTGGGAAGAGTCGGCACTGACCCCCCGAGATAAGAGTGCTATAAGAGACTTAATCAATTCTATAAAACAATTAAGAGACATTTTAGTTTGAGTTAACTTGTTAAATATAAACTGTACTTATATCATTTTGATCTTTAATCATTAATAAACAATATTGGTAACATTTGTAAACTTGTGTCCGCAGTTTAATCATTCATTAGATTGTTGAAATTAGAAGAAATTAATTATTAATCATTAGCCTACAGTATAACTTGGCTTTATTAAACAGCTTATAAAGAGAGTTATTGCAAAATTGGCTCACAACGTGAGGCATTTAATCAAAAGCTAACAGTTTATTGTAAATTTTGGCGACCAACGTGACGGCTTTTCCCAATCTTACCTCAAATAACTCTTTATTTTAAATAGACATAAGATTATTAGTTTAATATTTTTTGTATATAATTTAAGTTGTTGTTTTAACCAAAAGTGAAAACCAACAAGCCTATAACCTCAGATCTAATGTAAACCTCACCCAAAAGGCTCAAGAATCGCAAGGCTTGCCTGATATTTACTCGTCCCGCCGAAACGAAGACGTGACCGCGGTACAATTAGGCGAAACGATGGAAGGGTCGCGGATTCCTGATAAAAGCAACCACCGGATGGAAGACGTGTCTGTAGGAGAACGGAGGGGGAAGGGTCGGCTCTAGCTGTCGGCCATGTTGGCTGACACTCCATAAGACCAATGTTAAATTAAAATCCAAATTTTTCCTTTATTTTTGATAGGAAAATTATAAATGATATATCATTTTAAAGCTATGGTCAATATGCATGCAAATGGCTTTTTAAAAATTAAGAAAAATATTTTGTTTAGTATTTATTAACAACTTAAAACATTGATTTTTAATATTTTTTTATGTTGTCACTATTAGTTATAGCGAAAAACTACCAAGCCATTCGCCTGAAGAATTTCGTCCACAAGATTTTTTTATTTTTTTTGGAAAACGCTATTTGAACAATTGCGGGTTTTAAATGGATTTAGGCTGAGCAATGTCCGTGTAACCTACCGCCGCTATAGGGTGATTTTAAATATTGTTTAGGTTGTAACTTTTAATTATAGCGAAAAATTACCAAGCCATTCGGATGAAGAATTTTGTCCCCAAGAGTTTGGTATTTAAAAAAAAACACTATTTGAATAATTGCGTGTTTTAAATTGATTTAGGATGAGCAATGTCCGCGTAACCTACCGCAGCTACAGGGAGTCGCAGGTTGCTTTCTGTTTTACTAGAGCCGACCCTTAAGGGAAAAAAATTTTGACGATCTTATAGGCGAACCACAGCCGGATAATACAAATCTTAGGGTAAGTCTTGAGCCAGATACGATAAATCCAACCGACGACGCAACCCCAACTCGAACTTCGACCCCACCCTTAACGCTTGAAGACATGTTTTTTAATATTAGCCAACAATTCCAATACTTAAACCAACAAATATCTGGTACGAATCAACAATTTAATCAACAATTTAAACAAATTGACCAAAGAATTTTAGACGCCAATCAACAACTCAAACAACACAATTTAGAATTGGAACAAAAATCCGAAAAACAAATCTCACAATTAGTTACAGAAATGCGAACGCAATATGCTAATCTTAAAGAAGAGTTTACTTACGCACAACAACAAACCAAAGCCGAATTCAAATTACAAATTGAACAACATACAGAACACTTAAAATTACATGTCTCGGAAACACAAAAACAAACGAAAGAAGAATGTAAACAATTAGTTGAGAGAAACTGCCGCGAGATTACTAATACGTTACAGGAAGATAGAGTTCGAACACAAAAAATTGAAATAGAGCATAATCAACAAATTGACCGGCTCAGACAACTCGTTTCAACCAATAACGAACGTGTCGAAAAGTTAGAAAAAATCGTAAAGGAGGACCAAACCCTGTCTTCAAAAAATATTAACGTACAGTAATTTGCGGAAGACAATTTGATGTGGCTGCCGATAATAATATCCCCAAGTTCTACGGGAGGGAACACAACCCCACGGAGATCTTGCGAAAAATAAAGAAGTTCCACGAGAGAAGGATGACATTTAGCCACGATAGCGATTCGGTTACTCACCTAACAGACAATCTAGAAATCTGCTTAGAGGGACACTCATCTAGATGGTTCAGTTTAATTAAAAACGATATACATTGCTGGGATGATTTCCAAGAATATTTTGAAAACAAATATTGGAGCCGAGAGATTCAGAGAGGAATCAAACATAGGATGGAGACGGAAAAGTTTAGGCAAAATGGAACACTGACCCGTGCTGAGTACTTCACGGAGCGAGTCATAACGCTAAAGGCCATGAATCCACCCCTATCCGAAGATGAGATTGTCACCTGCCTAGCGGAACATTTTGAAGAGATTATCCAAGACGCAAGGAGAGTCCAGCGGATCGACGGAATAATGGAATTTATTTCCCTACTCCAGAGGGAAGATTATCAAAGATAATCAAAACAAAACCCATCGAGAACAACGCCCTATATCACCCCCAATTCGAAAAAATCAATCTCAACCCCGTGAAACACACTTTAGCCCCCGAACAACTTTCCAATTCACCCCTCCATTGAATTTTCAACCCTATAACCGATCAAATAATTTCCAACCATCAAAATATCCACTTCAACCCCCAAATAGAAACTACCAGAATACACCCACACATTTTTCACCCCCTCAACAACCCCGAAACCGAAATTTTAACCCCACTTCTGTCCAACCCTACCGCAACAACTACCCCAACACTTCTAGACCTCCATTCCAACCCCCTAATGCACCCCGATATCAGAACTATCCGACCCCTGAACAAGTTAATGTCTGTCACGCGGTAGCAGAACAAATTAAAACCCCGACCTCACTTATTTCATGTTCATCCCCTACGGATTCTTCAAAAAACTAAAAAGCACGAAAAATGTCCTATGCCTACAAAATTATATAAATTACTCCCCCATACCCCAGATAACACAATGCGACATTATCCCTGTGCTACGAACATTTCGGAAATATTAGGCCTAACCAAGAAAATAAGAATAATAACAACATCCCTAAGGAAACGATTGTAATTAGCACAATGTATTGTGATCGAGAATTCCTACTTGAGGAAAATCTAACTGAAAAAATTTTAACTGCAAATACAAATCATATTAAATGTCCTGAAATCCCTATACAAATCGGAGCAATAAAAACTATAGCTTTAATTGATACAGGATCAAATGTAACATGTTTATCTCAACAATGGTTCCTAGACCATAAAGATAAAATGGGAAAATATGAAGAGTTACCCACAACAAAGATACAAATACATACTGCTGTAGGAACAAAGACCCGAAGGGTATCTCAAATAATAATGATAAACATGAAGATAGAATAGGAAGAAATATGGATTAATGCATTAATTGTGCCGAATTTAATTAGAAACATAATTTTAGGAATGGACTGGATAGTAAATACAGAGACGGAAATAAACTTCTACACGAAAGATATAAATATGAAAATAAATGATAAGCAAATCGTTATGAAGTTTGAGGAGGTAAACCAAGAAGGAATTGTATGCTATATTGTTAAGGAAAACGCACATAATAATGACATAATGAATAAAAATGAAGAAAGTGATAATGTAAACGAATTTAATCAAAAATGCAGCACAAATAGCCCCATAATTATTTTAGATGAACCCACAATAAACAGCACCTTAAGAGAAAATCATAATCTAGGACCAGAACAAAAATTTGAGCTAACCAAATTATTACTAAATTATAAACACATTTTTTCGGACGCTCCAGGACTTTGTAATAAATACACCCATTCGATTAAAATTAAAGAAGATAAAAATTTTAAAGGACAATTTACCCGGTACCCCTAATGTACCAAGAAGCAGTAAATAAAGAACTAGATTTACAGGTTATCGAACCATCCCAGAGTAATTTCATCAACCCTATCATCCCCATAATTAAAAAGGATGGAGAAATATGCCTTTGCCTAGACGCAAGAAAGGCAAATGAAATCACTGTTCCCGATTATGAACAAAATCGGAGCATCAACGAATTGTTAACAAAAGGAGCGAATGGCAAGTGGTTAAGTACCATTGATCTCAACGCCTCTTACTGGCAAGTCCCTTTGGCAGAAGAGTCGCGAAAATATACTGCTTTTCAATTTAGAGGACACACATATCAATATACTGTAACCCCATTTGGAATTTCTACATCGCAAGCAGCTTTAGTCCGTGCATTAGACGAAGTATTCGACGACTACATAGAATCTTTTACTATTATATATTGATGATATCTGTGTCATTTCCCCCGATTTTCAAAGTCATCTATCCCATCTTTCATACATTTTCCAAACATTAGCCGATGCCAACATGACCATAAAATTTTTTAAGTCCCTTTTCTGCCGAAATTCTGTCCCTTTTCTAGGATTTATACTAACTTCAACTGGTCTACAAATGATCAACGACAAAGTTAAACCCATACTCAATTTTCCAACCCCACGAACCCGAAAACAATTAAAATCTTTTCTCGACTGTATAAATTATTATAATAAGTTTTTAAATAAATATTCCGAAACCATACAACCCCTTTTGTGCCTTACTGCAAAGAAAGTTAAATGTAATTGGACACATTCAGATGGTGAAACTTTTAATAAAATAAAAGCTATGTTCCTGCGCACCCAAATTTTACACCACCCCAATCCTCGACAACCATTTTATTTACAAACCGACACCTCAGACGTCGCAATTGGAGGACATCTCTACCAAATTAACGAGAAGGGAGAGAAGAAAGCAATTGTATTTTTATCTAGATCATTACAAGCGACCGAACAACGTTACACCACCACCGAAAAAGAATTGCTCGCCATAATATTCTGTCTGCAGAAAACTAGGTATATTACCTACGGAACTGATTTAACTATACTCACCGACAATCATGCTCTCACATTTCTAAAAACTTGCAAACTTTTAAGCGCTCGCCTAACACGATGGATCCTGGCACTCCAAGATTATAATTTCAAAATACAACATTGTAAAGGTAGTGAAAATTGTACGGCCGATGCTCTAAGTCGAATACCTCCAACCGATGACATAAATTCATCTGAGGACCAATATAAATTAATCATGGCATATATTGAAAGAACACAAGACCCCCGTTTATTAACCGAATTGCGTAACATTTCTAGTCATCAACATACAGATCCAGATTTATTAAAAATTATCGAACCCCTAAAGGAACAAGAACGAATCGGCAATAACCAAATTGAAATTAAACCCTATAAAATACAAAATAATATCCTCTACCAACAACTAAATTCAAGATGGCTAATCAGTGTCCCTGAGAAATTAATTAACAGATTAATCTGGTAATGCCATACCTATTATCTACATTGCGGTGCCAAAAAATGTTTCGACATTCTGCACGAAAATTTTATATTTAAAAATATGGGACGACGCATTCGCACTACACTTGCCACATGTGATCCGTGTCAAAAATGCAAAAGCAACCCCCACCCTCCAACAGGGGTATCTATAGGCATAACATGCACAGAGAAAAACCACCACCTCGCCAGTAGACATCATCGGACCCCTCCCGACCAGTATTGGCCGAGTCAAATATATATTCATCGTCTTAGACATATTTACCAAATTTGTTAAATTGTATACAATGAGGTGCGCTAACACGAAAACGATTCTACAAAAACTCACGCAACTGCATATCCCCATATTCGGAGTACCAAAACTTATACAGAGCGACAATGGTACGTAATTCCGAAGTCGAAAATTGATAACCACCCTAGAAAATCTTGGAATCAAATTAATATTTAACCCCTATTACCACCCGAAAACTAATATGGCCGAGCGTCCAATACGCGAAGTCAAGAGGTGCCTGAGAACGTACAGTTCCAGAAAACACAAAAACTGGGCCAATTATATACATGACATAAACCAGTGGCGGCTCGTGAGTAAAATGCTGGGGGGCACACACCACTGGGGTGTTTGTACATTTTGTGTATTTTAGTGAGTTTTTAAGGCAATCTAGGTATTAAATTTGTGATGCCATATGTTTCTGAAATACTTATCATATGTAAATCTGAAATACTCTACTTACACACCTTTAGTTATATTGCTTGTAGCAGAAGTCCATCCTTCTTTCCGACTTACTAGATACGTCGCTCTGCGCATGCTCGGACGCCGTCCCAAGCCTTCCACAAGGCACAAGCTTAGACGCGTCATAGCACCAGCAGCCCCCACCACTCTTCATATAACTGCATGGTAATGGATTGGGACGTTCTGGCCAGCGACCCACGGCTACAAATACAAACTTCTCGCGCTATTTTTGCGTGTTTTTTCCTACATTTTCGATGTATGTGATTGAAAAAAAAAACACTTTGGTTAATTAGATGTATAATTATAACTGAATGGGTATTTAATTTTTTTCTTTTTCAAATCTTTTGGAGGGGCGGCGTCCGAGAGCCCTTATGGGCAAGAGTGAGAGAGAGACAGAAAAACCTGCAACTGAAGTCCATTCATGTATAATCTGAATCAACGACCTCTAGCGGCCAGGATCGTAAACACTAAATTAATAACATTGAAATACCCGACTTTCGACCATATTTTGTATAATTAAAATTATTTCCCGACCTTGTATCTATCTCTTTTCTACATCAAAATATATCTAAATCAATCGACCAATCCATAAAAATTATAATATCAGTTCAATAACTAAGCAATCGACCGAAATTTACATTTTAAATCCAACCGAAACTAGGCCGATCCACAGAATCTAGGCCAAGTCAGAAATAAAAATGATCAATCCCAACGAAATCAAGTTTCATATTAAAAAAGTAATACTACCGTCAGATAGAACGGAAAATTCTACATGTAAAATGTCTTTAGTAAAATCCCAAAAGAAGTACCATTAAACCGATATAAATAACATTTAAACACGTGTACGTTGTTTGTGTGTTTTTGTTTTTTGTGCTGTTATATGTATAACAATTAATTATTTACTGTTAATGACGACCTCTTAGGAGTGATAATTTCACCTGAAGATGGATGAGTGATATCATCTGAAACCGCGGTAGTGTGTTTTTCTCACATAAGTGGATCACTTGACGGACTTAAAAGGTAACATTTTATTATTAATTATTTAAAATTTGATATCATTTTTGTTATGTTTCAATAACAGTGATTAAGAAAGCACAACATTTTCTCCACAAGATAGCGTACGTTCTACGATTTTTCAATACAAAAATTGCACCTAAAATGAACTAATTATGTACTGAAAAACACCAAGTTAAAAAATAAATCTTTATTTTTAATAAATAACAAATAAATTTAAGTTTTTCACAGTAAAAACACGGCTACAAAGTACTTGCTTTAATGTATATTTCACCTTAGTTCGTGTTAAGAAAACCATATCCAGCCGGATGGAAATTTATATTTAAAAGTTATTTTTAAGCACATTCTTACAACAAAATGAACAACAATAGATGTTTGTTTGGTTTCTATAGTAGTAAGGTTCTATCAAATATTATTTTATTGAAAACAACAATGGATTTCAACAGTTTATTGGCATCACTATCACGGCAAACATCATCTAAATAACGAGTAAGGACTGTCAAGAGATACCCATTTGTGAAGACATTCTAAAACATTTTTTAAAGTATCAGGTGGATCAAGCCAGAAGGGCATTGCGGGTCTCGGAACTGCCAATTGCTTTAGACCCGTAGTGATTCTTCACGCCGTCTTCTAAATTTTCGTTTACAAAATTCAAGTGAAT
>JAGFPH010000015.1:804389-853018 GCA_018207615.1 Philaenus spumarius
TGTTTTACCTTTAAGTAATTACCATTTAATATTTGTTAATGCTCATTCTTAGTTTTACTATCTTTGTAGAACTTTCTTTACTATAAAAATATGATAGATCTTCTTCCATCTTCATCCTAGTCTTAACTAGTAGTTCTGTGAACTATAGACCTCGCTCCTTGAAATAACAAATGTGGTTATGAGCTGACGTTAAAAATAGTGTGCCAGTAAGGAAGTAAGCAGAAGGTTTAGCTAGTGAAACATTATTAGTCTTACCATAAGGGCCACTGCAATAGCTCATTTTTCCTATGGAAATTCGCTAAAAAAAGACTTATTGAAAATTCAAATACTTAATGGGGAAAATAACACTGTTTAAATTTTCGGAAACCTGAAAATAAAACCATTAGATAAAATTGTTTGTAAAATTCTCAAATAATTAAATATTAAAATTCTCGTATAAAAAAAGTAAATGTGTGGGGTCGTGGGACACCCGTCAGGAACGAAGTTCATCACGCTTTTTCTTCAATCCTTTTACCAGCCTTAACGCATAATTTTAATCTTTCAATTGCTGTTTATTATTAGATTGTTTTTTTATACAACTATTTTTACTGTTTCCACACGTTTAATGTTATTATAATAAAGGTGTAGAATTAAAATTATAACATCAAAGCTAAGATGGTAAACACAGTTAAATGTCCATTCATTGTAAATACATTCAATAAACATAAAATGTTGGTTCGTCCGTCTAGGCCTAACCTAAAATTATTGTGCGTATGTTTATTAATTTATTTTACCTGTCTTAACAACAACACACATACAGTAGTAGTTTTAGATTAGGCCTTGAAATTACTTTCTAAGCCTTACCTAAAATTTCAGCACTCGACAATAATATCTGAACTACGCCGGACGCAACCGATCGTCTCTTAATTTAAATTGATGAACCAAAACACGTGTTTCTTGAATGTGTTTACGTTCGTTGCCGTAGTAACCAATTTGATAACGCTTTTTTTGTTACTCGTGTTTTATATTTGTCATTGCCATAGCAACCAATTAATAACATGTTTTCGTTACGCATTACATTTTCTATTTGTTAATTCCTACAGCAACCAGCGTTAAGGAACTTCGTTAAAAAAAGGAAATCAAATGAAATTGTAGTAGTACGGACAGTTTAAACAGTTTGTATTTTTTTTGGGTTTGTATCCATGGAACATAGCCTATACAATTAAAGTATTGTCAGAATATCAGTATTAAACCTATAGGCTAGATCATCTTTCATTCCCTGTGAAAAAATAGGTTCTACAAATTTTACTCAGTTTTCTAAATCAATCTTTTAGAAATATTTTCTAAATAAAACTATTTAAGATACAACAACGGGAATTCCAGCATTGGAAAGATAAATCGCCAAAAGCGCTCGGTACTAGGGTTAGTCGTGCGGCGTGCTATCTTGGTGTGGATTCCCACTAACGGGTCGGCTTCACCGATTGTCTCCAATAATAGCCTATCTAGGTTTTATACTACGTAACTATTGACCTCCGTACATACATACATACGTGAGTAACAGTATAACATAACAGCAGATTTCACCTATCATTATTATAACAAACCCAGCGTAGATTTTATTATTTTGGCGTTATGTTTACAACTTTAATCATTAGGCTATAAATTTTTTGTGACGTTGATTAAGATTTGCTTTGAGGTTATAAACTGTATATAAATGCAACCTTTCATCATCAATATATTATATTATTCATTTATACAAATTAAAAGAAGAAATATCTATTCGTTTAACTTCAGAATCATTCGTAGGTACGTCTTTGAATAACAATGTATAATTTGTTCAGTATAATATTAATAACTTCTAAATCATATGATCAATCAATATGAAATAAAAAGTAATTAAAAGATATTTTTTCTTTCTTTAAATAAATAATAGCGTATATAAATACAAAAATTTAACAAATAGCCTACAGTTTTATAATCCTTGTAATTGTACACATTTACAGAGTTAAAAATCCTCGTCATCATGGTTAGGTAGGCCTGGGATAAAGTCTGTTGTTTTTTACTTTCTCCCCCTATACCATAGTATATGGAGAAAGTATTGTATTCGTCAAAATTTTCGAGTTTGAGTTTTTGGAGGAAATATCCGTTTTGGGCCCCCCTGAACCTAAAAAAGTGGTTTTCGGAGTGATGTCAGTGTGTGTATGTTATCAGACCTAGAGCCTAAACCAGTCGTCCGATTTTGATGAAATTTGGTATGGAGGTACTAATCTACGGTATCTCCAGGCGTTTGTTCATTTTTGTTATTTTTTTTAAGGGTAATTTTCCCATAAAAACCCTTAAAATAACGGAAAAATTTACTTTTCTCAAAAACGGCTAGGGACCTAAAGTACTATAAACTGTAAAATTTTAATCAAAATCGTTCGAGCTGTTTTTGAGAAAAGTTGGTTTTTCCGTTATTTTATGGATTTTTATGGGAAAACAACTTTAATACAAAATCACCTCTCCTACCCCACCCTAAAAGTCACCGTGAATCTGTTTAATAATTTAAATATGTTTGTGAGAAAGTATGTGCCAGTTCCTGGTACTGTTTATTTGTATAAATGATGTATTTCTGATGTGATCTAATAAATCCGCCTGTGATTTTTCACAGTTGTTTACTAGTATAGACTTCTATACTACTGTATATACTAATATTATAAAGAGGTAAAGTTTGTTTGTATGTAGGGGTTAATCTCTGGCGCTACTGAACCGATTGAAAAAATAGTATTACTAATAAAAAGCTACACTATCCCTGAGTAACATAGGCTATGATTAATTTCGGTAAAAACCTTTTTTTATTTTAATATTTGTAAATTTAGTCGAAAAAAATCTTAGGTTAGGCCTGGAATGATAAACCAACACATGTATTTACATTTATTACCATAGCAACCAATTCAATAAAATAACAGATAATATAAATGTTTGCTTCAATATTTCTATTAACAGCTGATTTCAAAATTTGAAGCAATTATTTTTGTATTTCTAGCATTTAGGTTAGGGTTTTAAAGTGTAGACCTGAGCTTTGCTGGTTCTTTTAACTATTAACTGCTGTTATAAAATATAAGAAATAATTTGGTTTGAACATTTAACATTATTTACCATCTTAGTTTTGAGGTTATTATTAATACTACAACTTTATTATAAATAAAACATAACATATGTTTTTAGAATGTTCTATTGGGGGTTGGCGTGTGAAGCACGCAGGGGTCTCCCCTAGTAATATTATAAAGAGGTAAAGTTTGTTTTTTTGTATGTAGGGGGTAATCTCTGGCACTACTGAACCGATTGAAAAAGTAGTTTTACTAATAAAAAGCTACATTATCCCTGAGTAACATAGGCTATAATTCATTTCGATAAAAACCTTCTTTTATGTCAATATTTGTAAATTTAGTCGGAAAAAATTCTTAGGTTAGGCCTAGAATGATAAACCAACACATGTATTTACATTTATTACCATAGAAACCAATTGAAGTGTAGACCTGAGACTTGCTAGTTCTTTTAACCATTATTATAACTGCTGTTATCAAATATAAGAAATAATTTGATTTGAACATTTAACATTATTTATAGGTAGTACCATTTAGGATGGCGCGTGGTTTGCGCAGAAGCAGTAATGCCCTTCTCCCTCTAACACCAGTCTTTGTCGTTTTGTAAGGAAAATACAGTCTGTTTCAAATCCATCGATTAGAGGGCCGCCGAGCAATTTTTAGTAAGGTATTGGACGCGCTTTCAATTACAAGCTTCTGCACAGTAATAGGATTATTTAAATAGGACAAATTTTATATACTGTATTTGTAATCTGCGTGATATGTTGCAACTAACAGTATAAATATCTTCCAGTTTAGTAAATGTTCGGAATTTATACAATAACAAATACTTCGATTTTTTAAATCGGGACATGAAAAGTAGTAAAGCGTAAATTTTTTATATTTTTAGGGTAGAAAGAAACTTCCAGCAGCAAAGTTGTAGAAAATTAGTTGATCTACATAGGCCTATTTTATTTCAAACATTTTTCAGTCAGATGTTTGGTTTGTCCACAAATCGCTTGCAAATAAGCGCAACCAATATTATCAGGTAATAGTCTAATGTAAACATATTGTTTTTTCTTTTTCTTATATCTATAGTTAATTTATAATAATTAACTGAATTGAAGAGCGGGACAGTTAATAATTTAATGTAATGTAAATATATTGTTTTTTATTTTATTTATATATCTATACTACATTCATAACAAACTACTTGAAGAGTTGGACAGTAAATTATTTAATGTAATGTAAATATATACTATTTTTCTATTTACTTTTATCTATAGTAAATTTATAATAAACTACTTTATAAGTTATAAAATGGCCTTTAATTTAAATCATATTTTAAGCGTGTTTAGTACATGTTTTATTTAAAATGTCTCGATATCATAAAGTAAATACTGAAAGCCAAAATAACTAGGGTTGACTGTACAATGCCCCGCCTAAACTTAGGAGGGTAAGTGTGGTGGGATAGGTACTCTGTCTCACTCGCACTACCCGCCATCCTATATGATTTTATCTATACCATCTTAGTTTTGAGGTTATTATTAATCCTATACCTTTATTATATATAAATCATAACATATGTTTTTAGAAGGTTCCATTGGGGGTTGGCAACTACTTGGCACTAATAGGACTTGGAGTTTAAAAGTTAAAATTTTTTCTTATATTAATAGCATCTACATCACTTTTCACCTGTTATTAAAATCAACAGGATTAAATTTAAAGACATAAAATCAACAGGATTAAATTTAAAGACATTTTAAACACAATTATGTAGCACTTTATAGGCCTACTATTATTCTCTATAATTTCTCCCTTTAACGTAATACTAATTTGTGGGTCGCAATTATTTGAGAAAAAATAAAACACATGCATTTCTAGAGTTGGTTTGAGCATAATGCGTGTCTGGACAAACTGGTTTGGCCTAGCCCTGAATTCGCTTATATATATATATATATATGTTTGTCGGACAACATATGTAGGATATAGCTTATATAACTCTGAGGGTGTAGCATGCTTTGAATAAGTAAATCGGATTATCTGGTTTATGTGTTAAAACATTAATTTTAGGCCTACACTGATATTATGCACCAAACAACTTCAGATGCCAGTAACGGTAAATAGGCACAAAAAAGAATTAATAGCCTACAATAGAAGCCAATGTGTTTAAAAAAAAAGAATGTAATCTTACCTTATTCTTTTCCGATAAATATTTAATTCAAAGTCCCTTGATTTTTTTTTCACATCTGCAATACTTCAATCTGGCGTTATTATAGACTGCAAAACATTTGTAATTTGTTTTAACGATTTTTGCCTTTCATCGCAATGTTTTAGGCATTAGTGTGAATGTTCCACAAACATTCTTCTTTTTTGTAATGTAGAATTAAAGTTTTCACAGATCCATATCAATTTTGCCATTGTATTATAAATATAAAACTAAAGAAACACAAGGAATATATATGAAAACTGAAAAAACGTATATTTTGAGGTTAGGAGGTAACCTAAAAAATGCATACTATATTAATCCTAGAACTGTCGTATTTAAACTTTGGCAAAGCCAAGCCATTTCGGTGTGTCTTGCAAGCGTGTTTTCAAAAATTTGTGAAATATAGTAATTATACCTCAATCTAAAAGTGTTCCATAGTTTTTTTAGAGAAAGGCTCAAAGAATTTATATTCGCCAGTAAAAAAATTGATTCATGTAAAATTTACAAAGTTATTAGCTCAAGAAACAAAAAATGTTCAGTCACGAAAGGAAAAAGTTCAACATAAAAAGTAGTAAACATTTATTGTAATTTTTTCAAAATGGACAAAAGTTGTGTAATTTAGTTCTAAATAGAAGAGTATAAAAATATATATCAATTTTGAATTTCTTTTTTTTTAAACACTAGTTTTTATGTTCCTACTACAAGTGACTGTTAACAAAACTAGGCCTAGTTTGAATAGTAATTTAGGAATATAAGCTTTCCAAAAAATGAAATATTATTATAACAAAGTATAGAGAATAAATCATAGAATTGAACTATATAATTGTAAATTAATTCTTATTTTATAAACATATTTCATTGAGTTTTACTTGTATCACAAATTAGATCAAACTGATAAAACATCTCACGGACCAAGGCTATACATATCCAGTGTGTCTAGACTATGAGATTAACACTAACCAAAGCTTGAGAACGGCGAGTATTGAATTCAACAAAAGTCTGTATTTTCCACGACTGTACGAATAAAATCGTAACAGTAAATGTGGTTTACTTTACACAAAAGGAAGGGTTGAAGTTTTCTCTACAAATCGATATAAACATATGTATACAAATATATCAAATCGTTTGCAAAATGTGCTTTCTCATAGGTTGAAAATTGTCCCATTGCAAGGGTTTACAGAAAACTTTATATTTTCGAAACTATAAGAGTGACGACTGACACATAAAACTTGCTGGTCTGGATTAGTGGGGTTGCTTAGGGAGAACGGAGTAACTTGTCAAACAATTCACTGTATGTGTATTTTAAGGAGCTGAATGTGGAAAATCAATAGCGAGATCAAGTTTTTAAACTCGTGATTAAGGTTATAAATGTGATTAGAGGAGGAAACCGAGCCATTTTACACTGGCAACTTAAACAGTTTTTACTGGGAACTTGTTGAGGTCAGAGACTTGCTAATGTACAACCATGTAAGGTGACTGAGTGCAGGAAAGTGCATGGAACGATTTTTTACCATAAGAAAGGAAATTCCTGCATTCCTCAATAAATATTTGCCATCTCTGATACAACTGAACTGGAAGTGAAGTTTCAACATCCAGAATTTTTAAGTCAGTTAGCTTTTCTTACATTATTTGACTAATCACCTTAATAGTTTATACTTTAAGGAAGAAACCAGACAGTTTCAGATTCAATTGGAATAATTAATGGATTTCGGAATAAGCTGAAAGTGTTTAAACATGCTTTGGAAAACAACAACTTGGCACACTTTCCTAGCTGTCTGCAACTAACAGAAGAATTAAAAGATAAAGATCTTAGTGAGTTTTCAAGCTGGAGTTCACAAATTCCACAAGTTATTGATGAATTCAATACAAGATTTGAGGAAATTCTAAGTCTCAAAAGGAGTTTACTGCTTTATAATAATCCTCTTGGAGCTATTGAAGATCAAGCTAACATGTTCCTAATGACCAGGCAAGAAAAGTGAAAAGTGACATGATTTTTTCAAATTAATGTCTAAGGAGAGATTCCCAAACTTGCGAGATTTTAGTCTGAAAATTACATCAATATTTGTAAGCACATAATATATATGTCAAAGTGTGTTTTCCTCAATGCGATTCACCAAAAACTATAACAGAAGCAATCTTACTGATTATTCCTTATTTCATTTCATGAGATTGTCTGCAACTGAACTGGAATTGGACATTCGTTCGTTAGCGGATGCATCTGTTCGACGACAGTGTTCGCATGAACACTTCTATTCATTTTTAAATGCAATGTTTGTCTTAGTTCCTAAAAATATTTTGTCTTTATATTTTCCATATATGTAAAATATAATTCAGTAATAAAATGAAATAAATCTACTTTTTTGTTTAAATTGTGATTTTACCTTACATTGTTTTCTATTGTTACTTAAACATTACTATATGGCCCGCAACCATATTCAAGGTTTTAGTTGTGGCGCTTGATGCTGTGCACGTTGGACACCCCTGGATTAGATGAATAGATGTGAGATTAGGGTGATGTTACAATATGCTTAATGTTCAGGCTGCTTCAGGTTTAAATCCATTTATTTACATTAACTTGGACCACAAAGAGGGAATGTTAATACAAGAGAAAAAAAGTATGAATAATTTTTTTAAGTTAAATTACAACTTTGTATTGTTTTGCCATATCCATTGAAAAAAACCTAACAAAGTTAACTTTATTTATAACTAACCAGGGGATGATAAAATGCATGTATCACCATCATCTGCTGATAAACAACTTTATTTTACAGAATTTTGATAAAAAATATTAACATTTTAGTTTCCGATACATAAATTTCATTGTTAGATTAAAGTCTTTGAAGTAGTTTACACTCTCCAAGAGCACTGATCCATAAAAGAAGAAACTAAATTTTCCTTCTTGAAGGAGGCACAAGGGCCTAGCCTGTTTACTGGGTTGGGTTCACATTATATTGAATTGTTCAGTATACAAAAATTCTTTAAAATTATTTTACAAAATGACAATTGTAAACAATAACACAGTCAATGCCTACATTAGGATGCTTGCGTTTAACCCTTAAAGCTCTAAGCTAAAATATGTTCTACCGCTCATTTAGAGTTAAAAAAAATGAAGTTTCTCAATGTTCTTTTTAAATTTAGATTCTTAGGGTTAAGAAGTCCACACAACAAATACTCAACTAGTTTTAAACATTTTTTAAAATAATTTTTACGAATTAAAAATATTCAAACTAAACTTTGCAGAATTTACAATTAGTCAAAAACTAAATACATAAAAGCAATACTTATTGTTGTTTAAAAATAAAATAAAATCACGTACTAAACTAAGAAAAACAAGAACTTATTTATACAAAACTAAAACTTCGGAATGAATATCAGTCAGCTCTCAGAACAAACAAGGAACAGCTAAGTGAAATAGATTGGGTCTATTGGCTTAAGCCGCGCTGAGAACACTTGCGATAGTAGATAAATTTTTTCTAGTGACAGAACACAGATCGATAAGACGTCACAGACATTGATAATATTTTTTATTTTGTCTAAACATACTCAAAGAATATCACTCTGCACTCTATTGGAAGTTTTGTGAACTATGGAATCATCTAAGCATATGTTTGTATATTTGTATTTAAAGGCGCTAACCGCACTTAGATAGTGGGTCGTGCGAGTTTGAAGGCGATTAGTATTAAGCGCAGTTTGATTTTTAAATTTAGACCCCAGACTATAATGTATTTATTACAGATATCCAAAACATACATTTTTGGACTTTTTTATTGCCAAAATTATTTATTTTTACAATTAATGTATTGACATACCTATATTAATTTAATAACTAGCATAAGAAATAAAATCCATTTTATATGTGTAAATAAATTAAATTGGAAAAATATAAGATATTTTTTAAAGTTGACTTACAAAATTATGCATACAATATTTAATACACAACTCAATATGAGCCAATCTAATGTACAACTACATAAAAATAATGTCTCTATAAAATTCGATTTGTTATTTATATCTCGATATAACAATATTTCCTTAAAAGAAATTGTAATAATACATCCTAGCTTTTGTCATCCCACACGAGAAACTTTTGGAGCTGATAAGAAGCCTGGTCTATTACTAGGAGGAAGAGTACGCTCTGATTGTAATGTGAAAGAAGATCCGCTTCCTCCTCTACTGTATCCTGAGCCTCTACTACTACCACTTCTTCCTCTGGATACACTTCCTCCCCAAGCACTGTCTCCACCTCCTCCTCCTCCTCCTCCTCTTGAGCGCTGTCCTCTTCCTTTATATCTACCTCCTCTATATTTTCCTCTAAAAAGAAAGAAAAATATAAGTAAATAACAGTTAGTTGTTTTAAAAATGTTACGTTATAAACATTATGTATTAAAATACTTAGTTCATTTTGATGAAACAGATGGACTTTATGTCAAAAGTAAATTAAAAGAATTACAAATAAATACTTAATTATGAATTGAAATTAGAATAATAATGAATGCATGTACAGATTTATTTCATCATGTAGGAAAGTTTGTGGTCGTTTTTTAGTATTACTAAATACTATAAATTGCATTTTCGTAGTTTGGAGGTACATTTCTTGAATATGGTTAAGTTTTATAAAGATTCATGATTTTATTTTAAAATAAACCAAAGTAAATACAGTACTAAAATAACTACTAAATTCACATACAAATGAAAATTCTCTGTATGAACTTAAAACAGTTTTATAAAGACAATATAAGAGTTTGTTTGGGTTTTTAAAAGGTACACAAATAAAAAAGCCACGATGCGTATGTTATACTTTTATTACACATTAGGTACCTATTAAAATATAGTACCTGGAGACCGAGCTAATGCTCGATTATAAGCAGGGCTATGATTTCAATAATAAATATTGGATTATTGAGTTTTGAGGTTAGGCCTATAACATTAAACAACTAAATAATGGGTATATACAACATTAGGCTTACCTGTAATAAAAATACAGTTTAAAGGATTAACCACAATCTCAAAGCTATGCCTCAGAAATAAGTCAGGCCTAAATTAAAGTATTATTTCAATATCGATTTATTCCTAGGGCCTAGTTCGCTCACGTCAATAACTACTATTATTGCAAATTTCCGTGAACATCGTTTAGGTTAGGCCTATAACATTAAACAACTAAATAAAGGGTATGTTTATTATGTATTCTTTGCCATGGTAACTATAAATAGATACAACATTAGGCTTACCTCTAATAAAATATACAGTTTAAAAGAAAGCAGATGATTATTGTAATGGCATTGAAAACATTTGCATCAGCTGTGCTTTGTATTGTTTAAAATGGACAAATTTCACTTTTTAATTTAATAAAAAGACGTAGAAAACGAATTTTCCCAGACTGGTGACCATTTCCAATCGATTTCTCGTGGCCAAAAGCCTAATATAAAATCAAAAAATCAAAAATCCTTAGACGGAGATTCCAGATCCATTTAGCAGACAAACAATTATCTCTCGCTTTAGAAGATAAGATATAAATATAAATAAATATATATATAGGTACTAACTGTACCTGCGACTTTGTTCACGTGCTATAACAGCCAAAAATACCTTAAAGCAAAACTATTGAACGTTTTTGCATTTTTGACCTCTTAGATCAAGTCATAGTAAAAAGTGTTTTTATGTCAAATATAAAAGTTGTAGAGAATTAAATTTCCAATCGCTAAGGTGGTCTTAGACTTTTCCTAAAACAAAGTGTTGAAAAGCTACAGCTGTTTAAAAAGTTTAAGAAAAACGCATACTTTTTGTGTTGCAACTCCTAAACTATGCAGAAGAAACGTGCCCAAAAGAGGACAATAAAGTCGTATTTGAACTAATGGTTGAAAAATAGTTGTAGTTATGAACGTCATAACTTTTGAACTAATGGACTTCTCCTCAACCTTCCCAAACTAAAAAAAATTTAGTAAATGATGAGAAAAAAATAAAAACAACAAAATCTTAAGGAATAATTCTTTACCAATGGTTATTTAATGATTTGATGAGGTTTATTGTTTAGTTTACAATATTATTCTTTTATAATATATATGCACATTTTTGAGTTGTCTATGGTTTTTGGGGACTAGGAACATAAAACGTAAAATATGTAGAAATTTTCAGGAAGCCCCACCATGAAAATTACTACAATAGGTTTAGTTTGAGTACAATTTTCCACCAATCCTAGCTTAACCCTTTTATATGAATTCGTCGATGCGTTTCGGAGTTCCTCCATTCTCGAGACCTACTTCAGTGCGGAAAATTGTACTCAAACTAATCATATCTATCCTAGCAGATATAATTTATATAATAATGACTACAATAGGTATTTTCTTTGAAATCTACCACCTAAAAAGTAAGTAATACAAGTGCTTCACATTAGAAGAAAATTACAGTAAGAAAATATAGGCAACATTATTTTATAATAATCATGAAAGAAATTTTCCTTGCATAGAAAAATTGCTCTTGAATATCAGTTTTAAATATCACTTTTTTCAATCATCATCTTGCTTTCCAGGATTACTCATCTCTGCCTGTTCACAGGCCTCACTATTGCCTTCTGGGTATTCTTCCATAACACTTGTGTGATATACTCTCTCCACTCTTGAAATGACTCTACACTTAATTCTAAAACACCCTATTTGAATATTAGGAAACAATATGAAATTGGTTTGTTTGTTGCTTAAGTCTTCTTTGTTAGAGAGTAACATAAGCAGCGGTATATAAAAGACTTTAGAGGCTAATATTTTGGGACTGTGAGGGCACAATAAAAATGTAATTTGATGGCAATTGAAAGTACTATTCAACAATATCAAACTCTTAAGGGTAAAAAAGCAAAAGTTTGTTTGAAATTTCCATGTAAATAATAAATAACTAGGGGCTCTGCCCCTGGACGCTCCGCGTCCCAACCCCGGCTCGGCCTTCGGCCTCAGATGGCTGCTTCGCTTCGCTCGCAGGTGGAAAATTTGATAAAGAATCTCGTTAATCTTTTGCTCGTTTGTACATAGGTGACCGAGCATAAATTACCTGTTTTATTTGGCAGCTGACTCAAACTCATTAAACATTATCTCCATAAGATTAACATGGGAAATTTGAAGGATTGTATACCGGGGCTCCTTCTCGGGTGAATAGCGGCTGAACGGATGATAATATATAAGACTTGACATATCTGTGAATGATTATGTTCAGTTTTTGATCCAAATTAGCTGTTTTATATATAATAGGTTTGTAACAACCAATGTTTGAATTGAATTAAAATATAGTTAGCATTTTTCCTTGATTTTTGTTTGTGTTTGTTTTTAGTTTGTCAATGTAACCTCAAAAAGGTAATACTACATTTGATACTGATTTGATCCAAATCAGTTGTTGATCAAAATCAGCTGTTTTAAGCTTTTCATAGGAACAGCTGTTTTTGTGTCCTTGATAAAATCAAAAGAAATATTTCTTCTTCTTCCTTAAGATTGACCTTCCATAAGATTAACATTGAAACTTTGAGGGCCACTGGGGCGTAGCCCTAATGTCCTAGGACTTCGGTAAATGCTTGATGACATATCTACAGGTAATAAGACACATTTTAAAACAAAAATCATCAAAATCGGTCCATTAGGAGAGGCTGGGCGATTGGAAATAGGTTTTGACCAAATTCTTTTAATATATATAGATAGATGAATAAATACCATAAAAAAGAATTTTTCTCAAGTTCTGTATTTTTAAATAATTAAAGCATTCCATTCTTTCTAAAATTGCAACATAAAAAATGATTTATTGATGAAATTACAAAGCGGTGATACACAGATGGACTGGAATGACCAAACAATAAGAATTCTGTTTTAATAAGATATATACACAAATAAGACAATTACTTACCTACTGCTTTGACCAGAATTCCCAGAAGAGTTATAATTGTTTCTTCTTCTCTTTGGATCTCGACCAGTGTTTCTAAACATAGGAGGCGCTGGCCTCTTCTTAGATTTCGGTTCAGAATCTGTAGAGATTAAAATGATCCACACATATATATATATATTGTGATCTGGTAAGTAAAATTAAGTGAAAACAGTTAAGATAGAAAACTGTGCTATCTACAGTATGTTTTTAGGATAAATACTGATATTTGCAAATAATTTTAAAGGCCAATAAATAGTTTAGAAAAATTGTATAAAAAACAATTTAATAATAAACGGCAATTGAAAGATTAAAATCATGTGTGTATGTTGCTATTAAGGCTGGTAAAAGAATTGAAGAAAACTTTGATCTTGACGGGGGTTCCACGACCGCACACATTTATTTTTTTAATTATTTTAGAAATGTGCTAAGAAGATGCTTAGAATGTGGTCAGCACATTCCAAAACCATGTACTGAGAACGTGCTAATTCATGCCAGACAATCTACAAAATTACAAAAATAGAAGTTAATTTATCATTAACCGAGAATGTGCTCAGTATATGCCTTAAGTATCTGTTTCTTGATGAAAACAAAAACACAATGTAAATTTATGTTTTCGTCTACGTTGCTTGACAATTTCTCCACGCATCGTAGCAACGACAGAAGAATTTCAGATGAAATTGATTCTTACCTTCAGGTTTCTCATATATGAACTAATGTTTTCATTTAAAAAAAACTACCAGTTAAACAACTCAATAACTGATTGTATTGCAAATAAACAAATTTACAGATAAAGTGGGACGGGCACGTGCAAGTACTGGAGCTGTATACAGCACCCCCTTAACTTAAACAAATCGTGTGTACCCGTAAATGTTCGTTGTCACTATTTACGCTAGTGGGGGCTGCTTGGTTCTTGGCGCTGGTCCGTATTATTTGAATTTTTCATTAATTCATATTAAATTTAATTTCTTAGAGGTTAGAAGGGTAGGAGCGTCCTGGATGGGGGCGCACTAGGAAACTTCACACAGTTTTCCTATGCTGTTTCATACAGTTCCATTTACTTTCAGTTATTTAGTATTTTGATTGAATCACCATTATTCTCTGTCCTTTGACAATATTATTATGTTTCTTCTTTTATATTATCATTTAAACATTATAGTTTTCTTCTATAAATAATCTTTATTAATGGGTTATCTAATCATGTTGGTTCCAGGATTATTCAGAACGAATGTCAATTTTATTTAGCTATTTAATTGTTACTACAAATTTCTTTGCCATGTGATTGTAATCAATAGTTCAATCATTTTAATATCTAAACCATTTTATAAGATTCCAATAATATTCAAATTTCCCACAATTTACATGTCACAACATCCAGAGTGGTAAGAACCATTACAACATCCAGATTGGTAAGAACAGTGTTAAATAACGTCACACAGCTGCTTTAATTTCAGCAATGTTTATTTTGGCGCAGACCGTAGTTCCTACAGGGTGATCAGATATAAATCATAGGCTGAAAAGGTACTAATCATTGAAATAAGAATTGCTGGTGTGATTTTGCTAATAATTGAACTCCCCACTATACATGTTTGTTACTTAATTTTTATAAATGTATTCACTGTATTTTTACTGTGTACAGTATCTAATAACCTGTCTTTACTTATTTCCAGCTTCCAAAGAGGATTGTGATTTTCCAATCCTGCCAAACAGCCTTCGTTTGTTTGAATTAATTTGAACCATTTTCAATTCCTCACTAAATAGTAAAACTTTTATTCGTGTAAAATATAATGTGTATGTAGTGTTGTATGTAACAAAAAACATTTTCCTACATAGCCTACCCTTACTTTCACGACAAAACGATACAAATCACTCGTGGATTGCATAAACAAACAGGAGGGGATAGAAACAAGATCACAAGTTAAATAAAATAGTACAGTAAGTCTGTTGACAGGAGGAAACTCACTCGCACACAATTACGTTATACAGACAATTTTTCAATAAGTTGTTGCATTACTAAACCGACCAAAAGTTATTTTTGTATTAAGGAGAAATATTTTAATGGTGATCGATCAGCCGGATAAAAGAGGTTTGGATATGACATGTTACACCAAGTTAGTTTTAGTTAAAATTTAGTAAGTAACATATTTACACGTTTCGAGATGACATAATTAATTAGAAACAGATTATAAGACACTATTTACCTATTTTAGTCCTTTCCTCAGCATATTGCTGGGTAATTTGTAGCAAGGGCTTGCCATACTTTTCAAAATTTGCTCTTGTCACACCAACTACAGTCAACATTTCTGATTCAGTTTCTGGAAGTTTTCGAGACATTGATTTTATTGCCTAAAAACAAAATGGAATTGTCATAACAGGGTTTTAAAATATATTCTTTAACAAAATGAAAATTTTTGGTATAGAACTTCCAGAACAATATGCTTTGCCTGCGAGTACTTACGAAAACTCGCAGATGCATAAAAACAAAACACTACTAAAAGATAAAAACGTACTAAAACAAATAACCAATCTACCATATAACTCTGCTTAGTTCACTCAAAGAACCTGTAAATTCTAGTGCTCAGCTTGAAAACTCTATGTTACTTGCAAAGGCTTGGTTTTCTGTAAATAATATTAAAATTATTGAAGACATGACCGAACATATAATATTCTTGCTTAACCACATTCTATTGGAAGAGGAAACATTCAAGACAGTTTAATTATTAGCATTCATTTAGACAGTAAGCTTACTTGGGTCACTTAAGTATCAAATCTTTGCATAAAACTATCTAGGGTAATTCATTTTGTAAGAAAATTAAAGCAGTGTGTTAGCTCTGATGTGCTTCTTATCTATTCCATTCAACGTTGATGTATGGTGTATAAGACTCATTATTGGGTTATCAAGTAGACAATCCTGTAGAACTGAACTTGGGATTATAACTTTTTGTCTGTACAGTAGAGCCCTTCTTAACCGGTCTGGTCGGAACCGAGACTCTGGCCGGTTGATCCGAGGTTCCCGTAAAAAATAGATGTTTGTTCAAAAATAACCTACATATTTCATAAATAAACAAGCAAATAAGACGTTATTGCAACTAATTTTATTGTATGAACATACATAAACAAACACCAACAAATGTTTTTAGGGTTTTAATAAATAATAATAAATAATTAATAATTAAAAGCACATTCTACATAACTTTTTTATAATATGTTTTTTTATACTTTAAATAGGAAAATTTTGGAAAGCCGGTAGCAAACTTTTTTTTAACAGTTTAACAATATAATTATATTTTTGTAACGCCTTTACATTACAACCTACATCAGTTCATAGGTTAAAACATAGGACTATGAATTCAGTGGTATTAAATGTAAAATTAACCTGTAGAAAAAGTCGTATTTATAAAAAAAAACAAAATACATTTTTATAAATTTTCCCATCTAAAGCTTGTATTACGTCATTTTAGGGCAAATTCTATTTAATCCGGACTTTCAGTGATCCGAATTAGCAGGACTCTACTGTAATCATGAAAATAATTTGCAACATATAAGTGAATCCTTAATTTTAAATTACCTGAATATTCATAATAGAATTTGTGTTAACTTCGTTGATTTCCGCTACAGCCCTGACTACATCCATTAATTCCGTAAAACAACGTTCATGAAGAGCATCCAACTCATCGTTTCCAGTTGATTCTTCCAAGCTGCGATTGGAAGGAGAAGAAGTACTATTAGCATTTGCTCGTATTTCAGGCATTGAAAATTCAATCTGCACACAAAGAAATTATTTTACTTAATTGCAATGATATTGACGTAAAGCTGATATTCATGTAGGCTATAAAATATAAATTTTAATGTAATTTAACATTATAGTTGCCCCCACTGAACTAAAGAATGGGCAATTTTTGTTTGTTTATTCTTAGCTTACTGACTCAAAAATAATTATGCTAAACATTTTCTAATTTCACTGTCATAATTATTGTTTCTTCCCCACTTACTAAATTATTATCTACAATTAAGTTTTCATCATCCGAATCAAAGAAACCTTCACTGTCATTACTGTGAAATGTATCATTATTATTTAGCATTTTTATCAATTTGCACAATTTGACTATTTTCCAAATAAAAACAAAATTGTTGGAAAGATCAGATCGTTTTACGATTTCTTGTAAGAAACCCTTTTCACTATATTTTGGATTTACAATAAAAGATTGATGATTTTCCAAAGGCCCAACTTTTGAAATTTCCATTTAAGTATGTTTTTTTCAATTTGTAGTGCAAAAGAGTTTTAGTTTGAAATTGTTAAAAAGGATTCAGTTACAAAAAAATGTTCTCTGTACTTTCCTAATAAAATATATAATAAGAGTACAATTTCCTCAAATGGAATTAATTTTATAGATGTTTAAATGATACCGTGCCAGTTAACATGAGAAATGTGACTGTTGCTTCTAGTAGCCCAGTATATAGAGGATCCAAAAAGTGGTTCAGCTTACATTAATTGCGGCAAAAGATTTTTTTTCTAGGATCGTTTGGTATGGTTTGGGTATGCCAAATCTAATTTTACGACCTCGAAGGGGGGGGGGGGGGGGGGCAACTTTTGGAAGGCAAAAAACCTTGAAATTTTCGGACTTTTCCCAGTTTTTCGCTTATAACTCGAAAACGATGCATATTTAGTAAACAATAGTAGTTTAGTAAATTAAAGAGGACAAAATGTCATGTCGATTAAAAATACAAAGTGCAAAATTGGTCCAGTAGTTTGATTTTTATGGGGATCCAAAAAACAGCAATGTTTTCCAACTTTGCCAAAAACTGTGTTTTACCCATTTTTAATGTGCTGTAACTTTCCAACATCAAATTTTATCAATACCCCTCTCCCTAAAAGTTGTAGAGCATCAATACATGAGTTCAAAAAGCACCGATTTTTCTAAATTGGGCAAATTTTGTCAACTCATAAAGTAAAATTGGGGAAAACCTTAAATTCACACTATAGGGGTTTTCGCTCTTTTTCGGTGTCAATGAGTCCGGGAATCAATTCTGACTTCATTCTGAGGCTTAGGTATGTCATGTGAATTCATCTGGAAATTGTTTTAAAGAATTTTTTGAAAATTTTAAAGTCTAAATAATTATTCATGACTTTTACCTGTACTGCTGGTTTCTTGTTCCCTACATATATTTGAATGCTTGAAGACCTCTATCTAAACGCAGTAGACTATTGTATATACTTGTTTATCCATATTATACCAAAGTTATCGGGAAAGAGACAGTTAAGTAAGTACAGTATTTACAAAATATAATTTTATTGACTACTTAAAATACTGGAAAGTTACGACTTATTTATTTATTTTTATTTCCAATGTTACACAAAAGTTTAAGAATTACACTAATTTAAAGGAATGTTAATATATTTGTTTTTAAATTGAAATTAAAAATTGATTGGTCCTTTTTTCAATATAGATACACAAATAATAATTAATAACTTAACAAGTTATACACAAAAATATTAAATCAATAAACAAGTTGTACAAAACAAAAAAAAAAAAAGACAAACTTTAACAAAATATTACAATAAGATGTAATTAGGTGTATGATGAAAAATAGAAAACTAATAGCTTATAAGTATCCCTGTAAATAAAGCAAAACTTAAAATTGCTTATAACTGGAATACAACACATACAAACACTTATATCTACATACGTAAACAAATTACAATTTATAATTAAAAAAAAAAACATTAACCTTGGCATACAAAAACATAAAGCCAACTCTACATTAATACACAAATACATATGCACTTCAACACTCATAACCGCAAATAAAAAAGGAGACAACAAAAGACACCTCTAAGGCTAGGCCTGTGTATAGGATTGCCGAAAAAAAAAATAATGTACAAAAAATAGATAACAGAATTCGAGAGAACATATTACTTAAAATTATACTTCAAATATTACCTAATTAGTGAAGGTCACAAAATGTAAAACATGTATATCAAGAAATAAACTTCATAATTAAAACGATGGGTATAATTTGGACTATATCATAATTTCTAAAAGGAAATAAACAGTGGCAGTTCAAGCAACCACTTCCTAAATGTTTTTAGAAAACTATTTTTGTTAAAACTGTATTTAATATAATTTGGTAACTGATTAAATGTTCTGGGTGCGATGAACTCAAAAGATTTAGTGAAACAAGTAATATTTGGTTTTGTAATGTTTAAATTTGACGAATTTCTAATCTTTAGAAACGGTTTTATCTTGTAATCATCAACCCTACTTAGAATATTACTGCTTCTTATATAAAACAGCTTCATTACCTAATAAATATACACATACTTTATTGGCAATATCCCGAGTTCCTCCAAAAAGAGGTTGGGAATGTTCAGTTTTTGATTTTCGCTTTATAACTCTTAACACTTCTCTTTTGAATTATGGAGACCGTTTTTATATTAATTTGGCAAGTACCACCCCACAAAGCGATTCCGTATTGTATTCTACTATGAAATAAAGCAAAATACACTTGCCGTAAAATATCTTGGGGACAAACATCCTTCAAGAAGAAAAATAATCTAAGAACACTATTAAATTTACCCTTCATGTGTAAAATATGAGTTTTCAAGTTTAAATTAGTATCAACAAAAATACCCAAATATTTTCCAGAACTACACTGCTTCACAACAACACATGCAGTACCACATTGAACCGTGAGCCCGAGTAAAGCTCAGGTCACTCTATTTAATTCTATAACTCAGCTTAGTCGGCATATATTTGGGTTTAGGCATTCCTCTCATTCTCATCATGTTTATTAGTTGTTTTAGTTCGTATGTCTTTGACCTTTGGAATTTTTCTAACACTGGCCAACAAAAATATTAGATAAATATCAGATGGTGTCTGATCAGCTGTGTGCATTCTGCAATCGACGTTTGTTTGCTTAGCGATATAACTCGATGACGATGTGTATTTCCATTAGTTCTGATTGTGTTGTAAATTTTTTTTATTTATTAGTGGTTTTTTATTGATGCAAATTTTATAGTTCGTAAGTGTTTTTTTAATGTTTGTAAAGTGTAATAAAGTGTTTGTTGTAAACTAAAGGACTATGTAGCTATTTTTTTTACAATTTTTCATTTGTTACCATTTTTAATTTTTAATAAACCTTTGAAGTATTTACATTTACTTAAGGCTTATTCTTTTGCCTTTAAAATGATATATAATATGTTATACTTTTAAATAAGGTAAGTAACAGATTTTTTTAAAAAATACTACCAAAACCCCCAGGTAGATACGCACGAAAATGTGTTAAGGGTCCAGGGTTTAAAGTGTTAATAACACAATTAAATAGATACTGGAAATATTAAAAATTTTGTTCGTTTTGATGGTCCCGGTTCAGGCTCTTCTTCCTCATGCTGGGTGGCGTTATTTGCTGACTCAGGTTGGACATAGTCAGTTTCAGATATTGACAGTTAAAAAGTCGTAGCTCGTCCGGGTCACGATTTTGAGTCAATATTTTGAAAATACAGTGTGGGATTGTTTTATATATTTTTGGATAGGGGAAAACCGATTTTCACAGTTAAAGAGACGTAGGGCGTCGGGATAACGCTTTTTGGGTCAACATTTTAGAAATACAGGGTGGGATATCGTTTTATATTTTTTGGGGTAGGGGAAACCCGATTTTGACAGTTATAAAAAAAAGAAAAACGAGCCGAAGTCTCGAAACAGTGTTCGAAATACATCTTGTTTTTAGCTTAAAAATGTACATAAAAACCCGTTTTTATATAAAATCACTACTTATTTTACTAAATATTTTTTTAATTACTCAATTACAATATATAATGCGCCACAAATATGCGAAGTCAGTCTACTTCAATTAGAACAAGCATTGCACATTTGCGGCATCAGTCTGTAGATAGAAACCGGATGTCTCATATATTCGACGCTATTCTATGCGTACTAAAAAATGTTACAATTGGTGCTAGCGAATGTGTTAAAACAATTTCCAGATGCAATCAGATGATGGGTAAAACACAGTTTTGGCAAAGTTGGAAAAATTTGCTGTTTTTGGACCCCCCTAAAAATTGAACTACTGGACCAATTTTACACTTTGTTGTTTTAATCGATGCGAAATTTTCTCCTCTTTAATTTATTAAAATACTGTTGTTTACAAAATATGCACAGTTTTCGAGTTACAAGCGAAAAAGTCTGAAAATTTCGAGGAAAGTTGTCCCCCCACTTTCGAGGTCGCAAAATTAGATTTGGCATACCCACACCATACCAAATGATCCTAGAAAAAAAATCTTTTGCCGCAATTAATGTAAGCTGAAACCCCCTTATATACTGGGCTATAGGGTTAATACTTACTTTAACAGAGCCATTCATCAACTTGCTGGCGTTGGGTCCCAGTTTAATATAAGTATTGGTGATGTCATTATTAGTCACTAAGAACTCCAAGAGATATCCTTCAATAGACAACTTGTGTACTAGTCTTATTACATCAACTCTCTGCCAGTTACGCCCTTTGCCATGGATTTCTAGGTTTTGATGTCCTGTTGAAGTATAAATTAACTCGAGTTAAATCTTCCAGAAAGTTTAACTATAAACCTCTTACTTCAAAAATACTAATCATAATTGACCAGGATGTAGTTAGTTTCTCAGATAAATTTGGATACTAAAGTAAATTGGGTAAAATCAACTTTTGTAGTGTCCACAAGGTTATTAATTTAAATCTTGTCAGTGTACGGTTCTGAGCAAAGTGGTTCACTATAAGGACTTCAAATATTTTTTACCAAACAAATAATACAATGGCAATTTATAGTTTATTTATTTATAACCAAGCATGATTTTAGATATTTGGTTGCAAAATAACTAGTTTAGGAAGTTATTTCACGCTATGACATTTCATTTTAACCGATAGAAAGAAAAATATTAATTTGAATATAAAATCTTAATGATTCAATTAAATTAACTATAAGCTTACAACATTTTTATGGTTTTCCTTAAAAACTAAAACAAATATTTCTGAACTAAAGAATTTATGAAGAAACTTGTATTTCTGTGGCTGGAGGCAAGATGTTTTACTATTATTATTAACTAGCTGTTCCCGTGACTTTGTCCACGTGCAATAATGGCTGAAAATACCTTAAAGCGAAACTATCAACAAAAACTATCAAACGGTTTTTGCATATTTTGATACCATAGATCGAGTCGGAAAAAATATTTCAAATGTCAAAGTTGTAAAGAATTAAATTTACAAGTGCCACTGTGGTCTCAGATTTTTCCTCAAACCTACCATTAACCCGCCATCGGTCAACCTGTTAGATTTACCCTAGCAAAAAAATATGTTACACAGAAAACTTTTTTGCTGTTAACCTGACATTCCTCTACCTTTAACAATGCCTGAACGACTATCTGAGGGAGGTAATTTTGGCTCTCCCTACATTTAAAAAAAATTTTTTTTAGTAAAATTATTTAATAAAATATATAAATTTTAATTAATTTATTCTAAAACTTAATGAAATGTCTAGAAACATACATTCTGAAAAGTTAAAAACAATACGGTAATAATTATTTTTACTAAACTATAAGGGAGGAAAAAACACATAACAAATGTTAGATTCCTCCTATACGGTGGACCGTTCGTGGGATGAAGTTAGGTTGACTGACGGCTGTTTAACAACAACACACCCTTTTTGTGTTATAATTCCTAAAATATGTAACCTACAGAATCGGCTCAGTGGCCTCGAAAGAACTCGGTGATCTGAATCCAATAAGTATCTCAAATTGAATATAGGTGGTAAAAGTCTAAAGTTATAAGCAGAATGGTGCCCAAAAGAGGACGAAATAGTCGTCTTTGATTAATAATGATGTCACAACTTTTGGACTAATGGACTTTTTCGAATTTGGATTTCTCTTAAAACCTTCCCGAAGAATTGTGTCTAATGGCTCAAATCCCAGTTTTATATGTTCCGCCGTTCTCAGTTGATGCAGTCACAAACAGACAGACACGATTTTATTATATGTAACAAATATAATTTAATCTGTAATTATTGCAATTATATTAAAAGATAAAATCAGGTTTTGCTATTTTTGATCATTTAAAAACAAAAATTTAACTAATCAGCCGTTCAGCAGGACGTCCCAATAATTTGAAAACCCAAAAATTTGGGACTGTGAATATTGTAGTAAAACATTTTATTCAAATAATTACTAAAATGTAAAACCAATACAAATGGAGATTTTATTGGTACTATGTTTTGTTTAAATAGAAAAGAAAATTACTGTTGTCAAGTGTCAACATTCACAACCATTTAAATTATCCTCTCCTATTTTATGATCAATTGGATTTGTATTTTTATTTACTACTGGGGGATTAAAAGGAATTGTTTTATCTAATTCTTCTTGGTGTTTATTTATTAATTCGTTTTAATTTGTTAATTATACATTTTTTCATAATTGATTTTTTTTAAATTTTTTCTAAAAGTGTAAAGTTCAATTGCAAAAGAGTTGGGGGTGGGGGGGGGGGAGTTAAAATATTTCTGTACCAAATAAATACATCCAATTTAAAAAAAAATTAAAGTTCTGGGAAATTTTGTTCCAACTACTGGTAGAATTGACTGCCTTCGACAAATGTCTATTCTACTCATTATTTCCATTTTAAAATTCTGTATTATTATTTCCTTTTTACAAATTCAGTAAAGTGATAAACACGATAAATGTTTAGTAAACAATTTTAATTTGTTCAAGAGGTTATTAAACTAAAAAATCAAAAGGTCAAAAATAGTTTATAAACGTTATTTAGAGGTAAATTTTCCAAAATATTTCAGGCGGAGGGCTCCCGGACTCCTTTTTCTACTGGGCGGTATACCCAAACTAGGATAAATTGGGAAATCCGGTTGAGCAAATTAAAGTTATTCCAATAATTTATTGTAAAGCTGTTCCTGCCGTTCAGTTGTTTCAAGTAGTGAGCCATTTCACTCAGTTATAAGCTTTTTACGGTTGTGCGTAGTGGTCGGGCAATTGTTAGCCGGAAGTTGATCATATATAATGGTCCAAATAACAGTGTGGTTCATCGGTTGATCACAGTGGTAATCCTGACTTTACAAGCTGTAAATCGTGTGAAAGGGGTCTAAGAAGTAAAATTGAATTGTTCATGTAAGAAAGTAGCTGCATAACTTCTCTGAAGGTAGGCTCCTTTACTGTCTTCTTAAAACATCTCATTGAGTCCATTACATTTCTTGTAATTTATTTATTGGATTGTCTTAGTAAATTTGTTTAGCAACTTTTATTAAAATATATAAAATTTAAATAAACTTGAAAACATAAATCATGTAGAATTTAGGCAGCAATTCTGCAAATAATTAAAACTCCAACTTTAAAAAAATTCAGTGTTAAAAATATCAGTCGTATATACATACCTTGACTTAGTATTTTTTTATTTTCACTTCCTTTAAATACATCTGCTATGTGATTCATTGTGTAGTTGCCGTAGCTGGATCTTGCATACATCGAATCGATTGACCTAACTATTGCTCTGCATTCTTCTGTCATGTCAACTGTCTTGTACACTTCCTGTAAAGAAATACAAGAGCTTGAATAAGCTGAGAACAACTGCAAGTGTAATAGGTTTGCCATTGTATTAGTTTAGTTGTAGAATTTCAAATTATCTGAAAACATTTTACAAGTTGATACTATGGGGATTCCACTTACGAAGTTAGAGAGTAGTAGTACCTATTAAAGCCTTATTATTTGTGGTCTTAAGTCAAGCATACATAATGCATAAACAAAACATATATAGGGTATGACAGACCACTTGTGCTGTACATACACTTGGTTTAAACTGAACACCAATATTTTATATCTAAAGAATCTAAGAAAATTTGTTTTAAATCCCAATGTCCAAATGGAAAAAATAAAGTTAAATCAAATTTCATATTCTTAAAAAATTATAATCAATAAATAATAGACATAAAAACATAATGTTAGTAATATTAGCACAATACATTCCATTACAATAAGTCATTCAATTTTTTTATATGAAAATATCAGAACAGGTGCCTTTTCAGAATTCAACATCTCAAAAATAAATCAAGTTTAAATATAGACAGGATTAACCACCATAATTACTTTTGAAATTTAACTAAACTAATTTACAGGGCTTACTAAAAAATCATTAACTGAGTAGTTTGCTCTATCAACAATGTTATCTTTTATACTTTCTCTAAACTGCTTAATATTTAAGTTCTTATAATCACTGGGAAGCCTGTCATATAATTTCAAACCCAAATATTGTCAACTTCTTTCTTTATTTTTTAAATACTGTCTCAAAAGTCCATTGTGAATTGGTGTGTGTAAAAAATTATTGAAAGTCAAAGGTTGGGAAAATCAGTTTTCAATCGATCAAAAGAATCACCTTAAGGTTCCTTTTCAATTGTGAAACCTGAAAAATGAAAGTAGAATGTAAAACATTTCACAACTAACCTGGCTTAGGCAGTTGTCACAAGCGGTAGAAGGGTTTTTCGGACATCGTTGTGTATAGTTCTCACCAAAGTACTGCAACTGTATTGATCGTCTACAGTCGGATCTGTTCTCGCAATAGTCCACCATCCTCCAGAGATTATTTATATGAGTCTTTTTAGATTCAGCAGTACCATCTCGTTCCACTGATTCAAAGAATTTCAAAGTTAACTAAGTTTATGCACTTTAGAAGAAAAATCTCTTAAATATATGTACAGTGTAGTTCCAAAGGTGTCTACTTTGTTTTGTTGTCCGTCCAGATGATTTTTTAGAAACAAATTCAAAAAAAATGGCAGCACAAAATGTAACCAAAGGTGGATATATTGATGCTGTTGATAGTATGTTAGATTCACCATTGTAACCCAACTCGTTTCAAAATGGCGGCCATTCAAAGTTTAAAAATTAAAATAATTAAAAAACTAGTAATTTTACAACAACAAAAAAAAAAAAACTTTTTTTAGTAAACTGAATAAAAAATGTTGCTTTATTGTTTTTAAAATTGGGAGGAAAATGAACTGAATTTACTTTTTTTGTCCAGCCATCCTCTTTAGAATAATGGACAATGGTGAATAAATGAAGTTGGAGTTTTCATATTTGTCTATTTATTTGAAGTAATTGTTTATTAACTAATGGAAGTGTAGCAGTTTTCCAAAATGTATTTTATGAAATTAAATAAGTATGAGAATTGTTGTAGTTACTTACTGATAGTAATTTAACAAATCAGCTGTTATTATTACAAAATGTATTTTTAATATGAAAAAAATAGGAAGAGTTTAAGGAAACTAAACATCTGCAACGTAATACAAAAGAAAAAGCAATACATCGTTCTAGGAACTGTGCGAGCGCACTTCTATCTCAGTACAACATTGAGCTATACTGCTGATGCTTCTAGAACAGCAAGTTAGCCATTTTGTGATGTCATCATAGTGATTGCACCACAAAATGTAATCATTATATTAAAACATAAACTTCAAAAATTAAAGTACCTTTTTTTAGTACAGTAGAGCTGCGGTTATCCGAGCCACGACTAATTGAGTGTGGGGTTAACCGAGCTAGTAAAAAATAAATAAAAAAGTTCAGTTTGCGTTAAAGTAACCGCACAAAGTGAAATCCACATATAGCGCCAAATCTTCTGTACTGTACTTATATTAGTCACATAATGTTTCGTCAAAAATGATTCCGGTAAATAAAAAGCACAGTTTTTAATCATTATTAAATACAGTACTGTACAATACAGTAATTCCAATGCTTTGCTAATCATCAATAGGATTAGGATTTTTGCATTTTAAGATATTTTGACCGGTACAAGTACTGTTTATTCAAGCGAATAATAGATTTTCTAAATAAATAACATAATTAATATATTTATAAATAGTGAACTAAATAAACAATCAAACAAATGACTTGAACTACATCTGGAACATGTACTGTAGGATATGTATGTCTTTTTATCATTTTGTATTTTATTTTTATTTGGACTTTAGTTTTTCATTTGATAATACAGTAGCTGTGTGTTTACTGTACAGAGTCCGTGTTTTCAAATTACCTCGGATAACCGCGGCTCTACTGTATTTATTATAAAAGGGTAGAAATGAAACTTATATTATTCAAAAGGTACTGTGCCATAGATGTGGAGAAAAAATCATGTGTGTATGATGCTGTTAAGCCTGGTAAAATAAAATAAATTAGTTTTAATATAAAATTATGTTGTTAGGATAATTATCGGTTATTTTATGCAGTTTGGCCTATGATAGCCAAACCACGATAGATAATACTACACCTTCACATGAATAAAACCCCACAAAATTCACAATTAATATGTACAAACATCACTCCTTCAATTATCTTTATCCATTGGAAATGTCAGAAATACATTTAAAAATATAAAGAATCCAAATTAGGTTATTAGGTTATGTTAAACATAAACACAATGTTGGCCATCATATTTACTAATTTACATGATGCGTATGGAAATACAATTCAAAACAATGCAATAAGCAAATCTTAAGATAAATAATAGAACACAATATAAATCTATCTATATATATAAAATTCAATGTATGTTTGTACGTTTGTCTGTATGTTTGTCCTTTATGCGTTACCAAACCGTCCATCCGATTGCTTTGAAATTTTGCATAGTAACACAGGCTAACCCTGGGAAGGTTTTAGGCCATTTACCAAAGTCCTAGGACACTAGGGCTACGCCCCAGTGGCCCTCAAAGTTTCAATGTTAATCTTATGGAAGGTCAATCTTAAGGAAGAAGAAGAAATATTTCTTTTGATTTTATCAGAAACAGCTGTTTGTATGAAAAGCTTAAAACAGCTGATTTTGATCAACAACTGATTTGGATCAAAAACTGAATATAATTTTAGGTTAGGTAAATCAAGCAATGAGCAGAATCCCATTATAATTTACATCGGCCCTCAGGGATACGAATTACAGTCTTTCAAAGTTTCAAATTAAGCAATAGCGAAACATTGCCGGGTCAGCTAGTATGTTTATATTAAATAGTTGTACAGTGAAATGATGTTATTTGATTTTAAAAGGTTAGAATCAAATTGAAAATGTAATAGTTTAGTTGCTTAAGATAAAACAAGTCAGATGTGTGTATAGCAGGTTAAGAGCCCACGTGATACTAAAGTCGCGGAATAGAAATAATCATAATTTTTTTTATAAAATTTTGGTAATTTAAACCAATGTAGCATCAAAATTTAAAAAAAATATGATTTACAAAATAAATAAGCATACTACACGCGATTATGCGAAATTTATGTGAGAAATATTAAAATAAAGTGGACATATACAAACTGTGTACGACCGACCAATCGGAGGCCGAATCCGCAACAAAGCGATGTAGCAATACAATTGACCCCCCCCCCCCTTAGGAGACAATTGGAAAGGAGTGACTCAATAACCGCTTAGTTTAAAAATTAGTCATCATTCAACCAGCAAGATATGAAGACCTAACGGTATTGCAATAGATTAATTCATTTTAAAAGTGAAAATGTTAATTAATACCAACAAACCACAATTGCAACAGAACTTGGTATATTCTGTATAGATTATAATTGACAATTTTTATAAACAAATATAAGTTAAATCACATCACACAAACTAATAGATTTATGAACATTATTAAGCCATAGCCATTTTTCTTTCTTGACGCACATCAATTCAAATTTTGTTATTTTTAAATCATTAATATGATTGAATACCGAGAAACAAAGATTATCGAAGGTCCGGCCGACAACCTCGTGCCCGAGATTTATTTGAAATAGATACAATACCTATCAATATACTTGAGAATATTTACAATAAGAACTTATAATTTTTATTAAGGAAATGACATAGTCGATGGCAATGACTAGACTTATTATTTGAACCCATGTTAACAAAGAACTCTAAATAATTCAATGATGTAAATGATATGTACTTATAAATTTAAATACATCAAAATAATTTCTGCTAATGATTAAATGAATATCAAATGGATTTTATGTTTATTTCTTTAAGGTCATATCTAGTTATAGAAATTTATGTATTACAACGGACAAAACTCGTTTTAGGTCTTGAGTTTGAATTTATAATTAATTTTGTAAGTTTGAATAATCTGGACTTGCCGCGGGTTGAAGCCGAATGTAGGTCACGACAATCATGTTAACGCGGGCGGTCCGTTATCTGGCCAAATTAAACTTTTGGACCCTGCCTGTTCGTAAAGGAATGGAAACTTGTAAAAATTACTTAAAGATTCTTTCGGGAAGCCAAAATCCAGGATTTAAATAAAAAATAAAAATCTTCAGGAAATGCATTACGCTAACCGCGGGTGTATTTACTGCAAGATTAGATAATAAAAAATCACTAAGTTACGTAAGATACGAGCTATCAAAGTATGGGAAAAAATTCAAAATTCCTCTAAATTGAAAAAGAAAAGGTTTTTTAGGCTTTTCTTAAAAAGGCCTAAAATAAAGGTGAAATAAGTTTTAGCGAGATTTTGTTAAATAAAAAAGTGAATGGTAATTCATAAAGTTCAAAGGATAAAAAAGTAGGTTAAAAATAAAGTTTTTTAAATTCTAATCAAAACAAGTTTTAGTATTGATAAAACATAATTTATAATATAAAAGAAAAACTAGAAAATTTATGAAAGGAAAAAGGTGATAGAATTTGCACCTTTACAGCCAAATGAAAAGTTAAACTTAAATTTTGACTAACCCAAAATGGTAAATAGTATGTAAGTAACATAGTTATGTAAAAATAATCCAGTATTTGAAGTATGTTTCGGGAGTAAAGTAAAACCTCAGTTTGTTAAAAATTGTTAAAATCCCTAACCTCACAGCAAGACAACCGGAAGCAGAAACGAAGTGAAAATCCGGCTAGTTAACAAGAACCAATAGACGAAAAGAAGTGTAAAACAAAAAACAGGAAGAAACGGAAAACTAAGACTTTTCCGGGAAATATCGCCGCGGAAAAATGCGCGCGGGTCGTGTACGCGAACCAAGAGTCGTACGAACGTCACTCGAATTCGTGGGGAAAGACAACAACGAGCTGAATCCAAAGATATCACTCTTAGGAAAATCGGGAAAACCCTGGAGGAGTTACAGAGGAAAAGGATTTTCCATAGCCTAAACTGCGGGAAGAGAGATAAGGACTCGAAACAGCAGAGGGGCGGGCCGAAGATGAGACGGCTGGAGGGGGAGCAGGGCTACCATCATACGAAAGTGGGCGTACTCCAAAAACAAAAGAAAACTTACTTAAAACAATGGCTAAATCAAGTGGAAAAATAATGAAAAAATTAAAATAAAATTCAGGATGAAAAATTACATAGACCAGAAGTTTAAATTTGTCGAAAAAACGAATTTTAAAGCATTGTAGTAATACAGTGTTACAAAGCTCAAGTTGGCAATGAAATAGTGACGAAAAACCTTATATAAACGATTGCTCGGGGAAACTCGGAATGGCTTATTATTTTTACGATGTAAACAGACGCATCGAGGCTTATTCATTCTGCGAGGTAATTAGACACATCGAGAGCGGATACTTGTTTTTATAAAATACTTTAGCATGCTAGAAGCTAAGTATTTTCTTCGTTAACCTTTATAATTTATATAACAAGTAAGAAGATACGTCGTTGCGGTTTTCACTTGGGATGTAGCAATAGACACCGCCTTAACTCTACAAGAACTTCAGTGGCAACTTAGTCTATACAAAATTGGCCTAACTTGGAATTTTCTGGAGGAGGAACGCAGCCTGCAGGACAAGGGATACATGGAGTGATTCGTATATCTTCCAGACAGGACTCCAGGACACCACCAGGCGACCACTAGGACATGCAACTGTAGCTTCGAGGGAATAACCGAACCGGGATTGCAGACACGGCAGCACCACATCCATCTTTAAGAAGCCATCCATCATCCATCCAGACAACCCTACAGGACGTCACCTTCACCAACAAGACAACTTTATCAGCAAGCAGAACATCTGTAGCTTACCATCACTATACAGCGTTCGCGGACTTCACAACAAACGTCGCGACGCCTGGACAAGTGTGAAAAGGTCGGTAGAAGCGTAAAATACGTTAGTCCCTATTAAAATTGCCTGAATTAAATTCAAATAAATTTATTTTAAATACTGGGTTACTTAGGATGTTAGATTAAGAAATATTTGTATTATTAATTATAAAAGTAAATTCATTAAATCGTAAATTCAAATTAAAATTTTCATTAAATTATTAATTAAACTAAATTGAGTATAAAATATTAAAATAAAATATAATTAGGTAAAAGATTAGTTCTGCCTTATAGCTTAAGAAATTATTATTCTAATTGAAAAGAGATTTATTGTTTGGTTTTATTGGAAAAAGATTAAATCCAAAAGTTCTGTTTTATGTTTAAAGTTTGAGAAAAGAAGTTATTAAAATTTTATTTGCTTTATAAAAAAAGTTATTATTTACAAAAATACCTAGTATTCAAATATCCAAATAGTTTATGAATTATAGATTAAGAACTGATACGGTGAAATTTCATAAAATAATTGCAAGCACAAATAAGCCATTTACAAGGTTAGTTTCAGTGTACTCACTCTTCAGAGGTTTACAAAAAGTAAAATTATTAACTTGTGTTCTGAGCTAAATTCAAAAATAAATTACTGGAAGTATAAAGTAAATTTTTTTGTCGGGATATTCAGCAAACTGAATATTCGACACATAGTTATTTCACCTAGGCCAAACAAAGTGAGATTGCCTATAAGACTTCCAGTAGGTGGAAATAACTTATTCTCCAACGAAGTATCCTCCAAAAGGTTATCCGTTGTGGAATTGGCGTCCCGAAACGTGGGACCCGAAACATTCTAAAACGGAGGATTCGTTGTAGTATAGAGATTAAACAACAATTCTCTTTGTAAAAAGGAAGAGAAATTCTATATAGGTTATTTATATCACATCTATGGCTGTAAGAGGTAATACCTCTTTGCCTTACCTGCACAGGAAAATATTTTAAACAAATTATAGAAACCAAATACTTAAAGTTGTTTTCATTTATTTCAAATTTAATTATCACTTACCTTTATTTATTTGTTACATTATACTACTGTTTTAATAGTTGAATTGGTTTACTTCTAAGGAATTGACAAGCACAATTGGTTGAATTTCGACTACAGGAGATACTAGTTCCAAATAAACTAACACTTTTTGAATTTCAATTAACTTTTATAATCGTAATCATTTTCCAAATTATTTGAAACCAAGAGACTAAATTTGTTTTATTATATTCTAGATTTTAGGTTTGACGTTATAGGGAACGAGCGGATATGGAGTGCAGGCTTCAACAAATGCCTAAGTCGACATAACAGTTGAACTTATATACTTAATGTAACACGACCATTATCTTATACCAACTTTCAACAATTTACAAAACAAAGATTTTAAAAGAAGATTTTGTAACACGTTCTAATATTGTTTCCATTCCTTGGTTAAACAACCTGTAAATGTATACACTTACTTTCAATCAGTTTACGTATGCGCTGTACATCACTATAGGAATAGTATAGCATACATGTTGCAGTTTCACCATCACGACCTGCTCGACCAGCTTCTTGATAGTACCCTTCAACAGACTTGGCCAAAGAATGATGAATGACAAACCTTACATCTGGTTTGTCTATACCCATACCAAACGCAATTGTTGCGCATACGACCTATGGATTAAATATCAATAAATAAAACTGGTAACATTGTCAAAAATAGAATAAATTAAAGTAATACATTTAAAATACATCCATACAGTCATCATTTAAACAAACATAAATGCCCTTCTTATCAACATTTTGTCTACACCTTTCTTAAAACATCTAACATAATTAATATCCTTCAAATACCTAGGGAGCTTATTAAATAACTTTCTGCCCATATAATCTAGCGTTTTCTCAAGTTACATTCAACCGATACATTAGTTGATTGAAAATTAATAGTATTCCTTGTCTCATTCATAATGGAGTGAATGTTGTTCATTGAATAGACTATTATAATTGCTTTTTATAAAATGTTCAGTGATGGCAAGGTTAATAGTTTTAAATCCTTCTCAAAAGGCTTTACAGAAGCATTTTTTTAAAACATTAACCGGATATGATTTGTTTGTATTTTAAAAATTATGTTTACGCATAGCAAAATTCCATATTGTATAAGAGATCAGAAACTACCATTATAAATTGGTAATTCCGTTTCCAAATTTATTAAATTTTTTAAGACCATCATTTGAAAACATGTTTAGAAAAGTTTTTATTAGGACAGTCAAATAGGTCTACCCAATTCAAATGATTGTCAATCTGCGAACTCCAAAATTTTGTTGACTCGATAGAAATAAGTTATGTTCCCTCAAAATTATTAACCCTTATTTTTACTGGATCTTTACTCTGGAGAACGCTGAAATTTAATAATTTTAGTTAACTATACATTTTTACTGACATCAAACTGCACATCATCCCTGAAAGTATGATTAAAATTTTTTGTTATTTTTTGCCATCATTTGTGTATTAAAAAAAATAGTAAACGGAGGTTTTCTTTCAAGTGCAACCCAAGTTGAAATATGTAAACTAAACAGAAAACCCAAGCCTATATGACTACTACCTAACCTAAAAATTAAAATAAAAGGAATCCAAGATTAGAATAGCACTATAACTGAAATGTCAGCACTGAATAACAAAATTCATACGGGACCGTGAGAGAAAGAAAAAAAAAACATGACATTAGGTACAAACAAAAGAAAACAGCCAATGATTGCCTTTTCAGAAAAATGGGACTGCACACCCTATCTTTTATAGTTCTAGTACAAGTTCTCCGGAGATTTAGCTGATGATATATCAGAATTTTTTAAAGATTTTTTTTGTATTTTCTATTTTTAGTTCACGTTTGTTTAAAGATAACCATAGTGGCCATACTTCTACGCTAATTTTGCTACTTAATACATTAATTTTAAATACAAGGTTTCAATTATTTGTTTAAAAAAATTTTTTAGTTAAAACGTCTTTAAATCAATGGGTGTGAGGAGATAGTTGCGGCCGAACACCTTCTGTGGTGAGTAATTTCAAACTTCAATAAATTGGCTGAAAACAAACTTAGTGTAGAAATCTTAGTCTTGTTCTAAAGACGAGCGATGAAAGTTTGTGCGGGTACCAATCTAACATTCGTGGCGGCTAGATGTTACAAACTAAACCTACGATTCTCGGCTTTCTGACAAGTTTTGGGATTATATCTCAGAAACTAACTATCCAATGCCAGTGAACTAATGGTTTGAAGAAGTATGTCTTATCTTTAATCCTGTGCTCAACTGTGTTTTTTTAAAGTTACTATTTGTTTTATTTATTCAATATATTTGTAATGTATTCTGCCTAATTGTGTAAATTATTGTTTTGTTCTACTGCATTAAGTACTAACCCAAATGTAGTTGGGTTGCTTCGCTGCTTTATATTGCTGTATTATAGATGTTACTGTTGACTGAATTTGTTATTGTTCTGACTTAGTTTTAAATAACATTTTAAATGTAGAGAGGGAATGTTAGTAGCTAGTATAAGCTAGAAAAAATGGATGCAGATCATACAAATGTTTTTCATTTTATGACCAATGAATAAAGTGAAATGAAAAAGCTCAAAAAGACATGAGGCTATAAATTAATTGTAACTTCTGCACTTTGCTAAAAGGAATATACTTCTTTCAACCAACACATAGAGATTTCAGTAACAAGAGCACAGAAACTAAAATATAAATAGATTTGGTATAACAGAACATAGATGACTCTATACACACATAAAGTCTAGTAACAGTATTCTGTGAATATAGATCTACAACAGAAACCCACATTGACTTGTTACATCTAGCACATAGCAACAGTGTTCTTTGACAGAGTAAATGCAAATCCTTTGATTGGGCTGGACCAATACAGATCCAGCAAGAAGGAAGCACAGCCTCGAGTCAAGGTTTTTCTGGAGAAGAAGAAAGGGCAAGGCAAGTATTGTTCTTCTAACATGAGCAATGGCGTGAGACAGTCACAAGTTACTGGACTCTGTTTAAAAGTTGAACAGACCTAATTTAAATCTACATTCATCATTATTAAAGTTTATTAATTTACACTAGCAAGGTCTAGTGAGTTTTAAAGAAGAATTTTTGAATAGGTTGACAAAATAAGTCAGATTGAACACCTGGAGAAAGTTCAATTCACATCTCTTTATAAATTAAATAAATAATGTTTTAAATGGAGCTCCCAAATTGAGCTTAACTTCATTTAACCCAATTTTACATGTTCGTTACATTTTTTTGTTGTATTTTAGTCCTGGGTTACCTTTAATTTTACATTAGGTAGTAAGCATAGGCCTGACCCTCTAGGCTAATGTTTTCTGTTAAGTTTACATTTATTACAGCTTTATGTTTCACTTGATGACGAGAGATGATTTGTAATTTTGAAACATCGTTTATTTTTTCTTCTTACACAAATGACTGAACTAACAATGAATTGTTTAAATATAAACAATTTATCATTAGAACCTTACTATACTTGCAATTTTTACATGTAGATGAAATAAGAAGTGGGTCTTCAGTTAAATTTATGCAGAATTCTTTACGCTTGTTCATATTGACAATTCATACTATATTATTTCAGTGTTATTTGTTAACAAGATGATCATCAATTTATTTAGAATAAACTCTAGTGCAATAACTATACAAAATGCTCTTCTGACCAACCTTAACTCTATCTGTGATCCAAGAAGTTTGAACTTTAGACCTTGCAACATCAGTCAATCCAGCGTGGTAGGATGCAGCACTGATGCCTAGACCACTAAGTTCCCTCGCCACACTATCGCATTCTTTACGGGAAAAGCAATACACTATTCCAGACTTGCGCATGAACTTCTCTTTAATTTTACCAGCTATCTCTTTCACAACACTAGATTTCGCGGCCTTGGCCAGCACCATGTATTTTAAATTTGGTCTGTCAAAACTTGAAACAAACCTGAATTTAAAAACAAAACAGTTTTAAGTTTGTACATTTATTTTTAAGATCATTTCTAAAAGTAAATTTTAACTCTAAAAAAACAATCATCTTTTTATATAAGTATATGGAAACTATTCATACTACAGTCAACTCTTGATTACTTTAATTCCAAGCCAATCTAAAATTAGTTGGATTTATGCGTAGTTGGAGTTATGAGTAGTTAGAATAATACAAATTAAGACTCAGATGTTTTGACTTTTGCACGTACAATTTTCGTATATTTCATATATTGAGGCTTAAATAATGTGATTTTCAAATGTGTGACATATGCGAACTGTGAAACGAGAAAATAAAGAAAATTGTAAATTAAAATATTTATATACATACATAAAGACACAAAGTATGAAGGGAATAACAGTAAATTAAGATATCTACATTCTTATATGTATATATATATATATATGAGAGACGCAAAATAAAGTAAACTATTGTGATTAAATTACATTCTTAAATAAAAGATGCAAGGTAAATAAGTTTTAATAACAATTTAATAAATAAAGAGCAAACTTAGATTAAATAAGTAAAATAGACTTAAACTAAATAGATAGCAAAATACATTGTTTGTAAGTGAACATCGATAAAAGTGTATTATATATATATATTGGACATTGGTGATGAAAAAGTGTAATATATAAACAATAAATAAGAACAGTGTGTATTAAACCAGAACCTAAACAAAAGAACAATATCTTAAAACATTTATAACACAATTCAAACAATTATAAAAGAGCTGTATAATACAATCATGTATGGCACAAATGTCTGTAGTAAGGCAAGGAGAATAAATTCTAATGTTGGTAGCAGTGCTGGTTGGAAGGAGTGACGTAAATTTCCGGAGGCTGATGAGTCTTACTTCTTAATAGTCATTGTGTCGAGTCTGTTTCAATAAATGTGGAGGTCCACATTTAAATTCATTTTAAATGAGCTTTTTTTAATTTGGCATCGAGTTTTGTAGCCTAAGGGCGAGTTTATTGGTTGTTCAAAGTGTGTACACTTCGTCGTAAGTTTCTAAGTATAATTCAGCAGGATTGAGGTGATATGTTTTTGTATCCTTCAGGTAATCGTCAGTTGGAATTTGTGTGAAAGGAATATGTGAATTGTGAAAGAAAAACAGTGTTCAGTAAGACCATCGTATAATACACAAGTACTATCATAATCTTAAAACAGTAATTTCATAAATTGAACTTTTTGGACGATCTTAATAAATTTCATAACGTACATTATTTTAATCTTTTAATTTTTCAGTCTGCTAATAGAATCATTATTGGTATATATCTTAACTAAAATTGTGTCTCATTTTTTTTGTATTTTTTTTATGTTGTTTTATATTGAATTGTAAAATTATGTCTTATGTTCTATGTAGGCCTAATTTGATAACTTTTTACTGTTGCAAGATAACTTACAACAAGTCAGAGTAAACATTTAGTTGTTCACCACAATGTTTTAACTTACATTTGTCACTGCAATTTTACTTAGTCAGTACTTTTTCAGCTTGACGAACCTTGACCGACATAAGATTCAAAAGAATGATATGCAAAATTAGGAAGCACTAGCAGGTACCTGTGGCTTCGCACACGGTCCAAAGATCCGCTGCATAGTGAGTTTTAATCCAAATCTATCATTGTTTCATGTTGAAAAAATTTCCAGCTTTCACGCTTTAAGGGAAGTATAGTAATAAATGTTTATTGTTTTAGGGGTTGTTATTAAATTTTCACCTCTTAGCAGCACGCTATAAAATGCAAATATGATTTACATAGTATATATGTATTGTAAGAAATGAATGTACCAATTTCCACCTCTCTCGCTTAATGGGAAGTGTAATAATTAATTTGTATTGTTTTAGGGGTTGTTACATTTTCACCCCTTAGCAGTTCACTAAAAAATACAAATATGGTTGGCTTTTTATATATATCTTGTAAGAAATAAATGTACAAATATCCAGCTCTCTAGTCTTAATGGAAGTATAATAATAAATATTTATTGTTTTAGTCGTTGTTTCAAAACCTAAATCTAAATGAATTCTAGCCTATGTTTCATTTCAGGTCATGATCTATAAGTGTGCCAAATCTCATTCAAATCCATCCAGTAGTTTTTACGTGATTGAGTAACACACACACACAGACAGAAACCATTAGATTTTTATATAATAGTATAGATGGCAAATATGTGGTTACTATTACGCCCCCGTGAAAAATCACAGGCTGATTAATTAGGTACTCATAAGAAATACATCACTTAAAAAACAAACTATTATAAAACAACATAAAGGAATACTTATCTAGGCCTACATAACTATGCTGACGGAGATTTTTAACTAGCTAAATGTGTACAATAATAAGGATTATAAAACTGTAGGCCTATTTGTTAAACATTTTGATTTACATAGTCTACGTTATTATATATTTAAAGAAAGTTCAAAATACTATCTTTTAATTTTAAAATGTTTTAATTAAGGATAGAGAAGTCCAAGGCCTTCCTACCACTGCGACCCAATAGGATCTATTGTGGTACCTTTAGTGATCATCCCAGGCCTCTTATGAAACCAAGGAAGGTCTTGGGATCAACTTCACAGAACTGTTCTTGGGTATCAACTGCACTTCCAAGTATCGTGGACTCAAACTTGCACATCAGGTGTTGAACCCATTCAATCCCGAGAGAGCATAATCGACAAGAGTCTTCCAAAACCAACCCTATTTTTTTAGGTGGTTCTTGGCCGGGCAGTGATCAGTAAGGTCCGCCTAAGCTTTTGACTTAGAGATCCAGATGAACATTTTTGAATGCTCAGCCCAGGAGCACTGTTCCAGTGTGAGGACCAACTTTTTTCCACTTTGTCCAGATTTCAATAAAATTTCTTGTGGCCCTTGGGCCTCCCACTAAAAGGATTTGAGCCAATCCAACTCTTCAAAGGGCTTTTTGGCTCCAACTCTAGCAAGACGATCCGCCACCTCATTACCCTTTGTGCCCACTGGCCAGGCACTCATTTAAGAAAAACTTTATTGACTTTAGCCATTTCATTCACTACAAAGATGAATGATTCCAGCACCTTTAAGGCAACTTGGCTGTCAGATTGGCCTAGATCCCATAATTCCTCTTTTAAGTATTTCAATATCGCACAGTTGAGTAGGTCTGGAAAATCAATGGGATGTAGCCCATAGCCAGAAAGGCTACACCTAGGACCATTGACTCCTGCTCCACAACAACATATTTAAAGCAGCCACATCAGAAATTGAAGCTAGTTAATATTATGCTTAAATGAAGTTTTGTCTTTATCACGATTGTATGACTAGATCTCATCTTTAATAAAAATCATGGTGTTGGAACTTTAACTTTATTTTGATCATTGATCAACTTCCAGAGATTTACATCAAAACAAGGCTAGAAAACAATAGTAACAAGGTCATTAAATGATGAAAAATACTTCTTTATATTTATATATAGCTTACTAAAATATTACTTTTTATATGTCCATCAAGTGATCCACTCTATGTGCTAAAAATACTACCGCGGTTTCAGATGAATTTCACTCATCCATTATCAGGTGTTGAAATTATCACTCACACGAGGTCGTCAGAACATTAAATAACTGTTACAACATTTAAACTGCACAACACAAACAACGTATATATTTAAATTAATTTGTACAACATTCAATGTTGTCAGCACAAAAGTCAGAACTACCGATAAGGATTCCCTTCAACTGTCAATAACATTCCTCCCTCCTTCGCAAAATCATTCGATATTTTTAGGGCAGTGTCAAATATTAAATTAAAAGATAATTTATCATTTAGGACATTATGCGGTTCCATTTTTACAGCTTTATAAATCTCAAATTCTTTGAATTCACTCATGTATCTACTCTTATCACAGAATTTTATCACCTTCATGTTGGTCTGTAGATCGGAGTATTTAATCTTATATATCGACTGTGTATTCGCTTGTGATGAATAATTAAATCCAATGATATTAAAATGCATGATGTTTTCTCGATGTTTAAGTAAATAATTTTTTACCGACATGTGCTGCAATGTATTGGATTTAAAATGAACTATTTGCACTATTGACAGGAGACCGCTACCAGCAGAAAATAGAGAGAATAAGATTGTGTTAGCATTGACCTTCACTAGGTTTTTTCAAAGTGCGTTAGTAAACATGGCCGATTCATCACAATTGTGCGCTGGTTTTTTTCTTCTTCTTGATATGAGGATGAACCATAATTCTAGTGAAGTAAGAGAAATTTTGCTAAGACGAAGAGTCAGGTGATGAATGTGAAAGTGAATATTCTAGTTCTATTTTTGACAAGTACAATATAACCTAATACCTGATAGTGTAAATTGGTATGGCAATAAATTCAATTCCAACATGCAAGATGGGTTTCTCAGTGCTTTGGAATTTATCCCACAAGTGTAAAATTTATAATGGACTAAAATAAAAACTTTTTTGGCTTGAAAATATGTTGTTAGTGAGTGTAAAAATAATGTGATAAAGGAATTTTTTGAAATGTTTAGTATAAAAATTACATTTTAAAAAGTAAAATAAAAGAATTTATAAAAATTTAAGAATTATAAAATTAAATAAAAAAATATTTATTCCTAGAGATTGTGAAGTAATAAATCATTCAGAGAATGACTGTACAAAGTTAATTGGCATAAATAAAGCTTGATAAAATAACCTAGTCTGAGCATGAATTTTGATTTACAGAATGTTCGTCTTGAAAAAGTTAATGCATCCCTGCATGACTAGGTCATAGAGTAGGTTTGCAACTATATGTCCAACGTTTTTCCTTCAAAATAAACAAGCTTTACATTTTGCAACGTATTGAAACTCCCCATAAATGTATAAAGAAATTTACTCTTTGAAGGTTATCCAAATAAGAAAGTATTTAAAAAAAATGTACTTACCATTTAGTTTTCTCCATGCCTAGTTGGTGCAATATATCTTTTCTCACTCTAAGCGTGGCTGTTGCAGTCAGTGCCATCATGGGTACGCCAGGATATTGTTCACGTAAGCATTTCAGGCGTTTATAATCTTTCCTATGACAGAAGTAAACAGTGAAGTAAACAATGAATTTATCTCCAAAATTCTCATCTACTTTAATATCCAAGCATAATAACATGTGTAGGTATCTATAAAGAGGTTAACATTTATTCTAAACATATTGACTTTTTATAAACATATTCATACTTGTTAGAGTGGGACAGTATTGTATTCCTTATTAGTCGGCAACTTAACAATAATGAAAAATGAAGTGGCTCATATTTTGTAAAGTTTCAATTCGCTCTGTGAAGTTCCATTTAAAAACACTGAGTACCCTAAATTCACATACTAGAGGCAAAATTCAAAACTTTAATTATCATAAAATGAACTCCAAGTGACCTAGTTAATATCTAAAAGGGTTTTGCTCTATTTAAATTCACAAAAAAAAAGTTTGGTGGGAGAGGCAATTAATTAATGAACAACCTTAATAAGTGCTTTCAATGTTTTCTTACCTAAAATCATGTCCCCACTGGGATACGCAATGAGCTTCGTCTATAACAAACCGACCAAGCATCTGTCTATTATACAACCCAAGCAATGTATCTGATAGTTTTCCACTGCACATTAGTTTCTCTGGTGTTACATATAATAATCGTAGAACTGAAAAATGAACATTTAATTTTGTCAAAGAAATACTTGTGCAACAGAATATCTATTTTATTATTTTAATATATTATACAGGGTGTCTTGCAACCATTCTACCAAACTTTACCTTATTATTCAGCAGGTCAAAACTAGCAAATAATACAATATAACATGTGTACTATCTTGCTTAGTTTAGAAGTTGTCTGTATATAGGGTTTTTTTATAAACATATTATCTAACGAATGGTTTAAGATACATTCAGCATGAATATTGGTTTATACAAATGTAAAAAAATTACTTTTGCTGCAATTATGCATTTAAAGATGGCGGCGGTTCAAACTTTTCAAAGTTAACTATCTGAAAAACTATAAATTTTATGAAAAAATGTTAAGATACAAAAAATGTAGACAATTTAAAGACAAACTACATGTATCACTTTTTACATAGTGATCGCAAAAAAATCGATGATGAGATTTTGGTGGAAATATCCGTTTTACAAAAAAAAAGAAAGTCCTCTGAGCCAAAAAAGTGGTTTTACAAAATGTCTGTCTGTACGTCTGTATGTATACAAAGCTAGAGAGAAATCTATTCGATCGATTTTGAATAAATTTGCACCAAACATGTTAATTAGGCCTGTATAGATGCACGAAAAAGGTTTCAAAATTTTTTTAAAAACTACCCTTTTTTTGGCCGAAAAACCCCCAAAATATCAGTTATTAATTTTTTTATAGAAAAACGGCTCCAACGATTTTGATAAAATTTGGCTTAATGTAGCCCTACCATATGCAAAAAAAAACACATCTTTCTAAAAATTCTCATTTAGCTAATAATAATAATAACAACTGATTTTTCAAAACCTTTTTTCGTGCATCTATTCAGGCCTAATTGACATGTTTGGTGCAAATGTGTTCGAAATCGATCAAATAGTTTTCTCTCTAGCTAATAATAATAATATTTATTAGTTACTCTCCTACTTTAATACAATTATGAAGTCACAGCGAATCTGTTTAATAATTTATGTTTGTGAGAAAGTATGTGCCAGTTTCTGGTACCATTTATTATAATTGCATCAAGGATATATAATTGAGGAAATGAAATAATTCTGGCTGAAAGTAGTTTTCTGTGAAATAATCATTGAAGAAATTCAAATGAGTGGAGTATTAGTCTTATTAAACAAGGATATAAAATAAATGATGTGTATAATTAGATAAAAATTAATATTTTTTATAAAGAAATATCACAAAGCCAGCTTTATTATGCCTCACTTTTTAATCTGAAATTGTTTCACTATTTAGTACATGACTTAATTGATATTCATCTAATTTGTTCAAACAATATTAGTTTGATTAAGTTTTTCTACCAAGTATGTTACTTCTAGTCCAAACCAGAGACAAGAATGGATAATAAAAACATAATTTTTAAAATAATCGAACAAATACAACATTTTATGTGTAAACTTAATTGCGTCTAAAACCATACCAACGTTAGCAATTAAGTTCTTAGAGTTTCATCACATATTTCAAGTGTGCCCAAAGTATTAATCATCAACAAACGGAAAATAAGAGGTTGTGTAAACAGGATGGAATACGTAATTATTATAATTTTGGGATGCATGGAAAATGAGTTTTGGCTATGGAAGTTTTTTGTAATACTTTTGTATAGTGTTGTGTTTTAATCTGTTAAACTTGTAGCTAGTTTGTGTTTGAGAGATAGTGTGTATGGATATATTATGGCATGTGAGTATTTGTATGTTACAAAAGTGTAAATTTGATTAGTATATATTTATGTTATAAATGTAAATTTAATGTTGTTTAAAAAGTTTTAAAATGTACACTATATAAATGAATCAAACATTTTACATTGTTTAAGGCTTACAAAAATTATTAAATGCTATAGCCTACAATGCTGTTGAACCTACTAAAACTTTAAATATTACTAAAGTTGTTTAAAAAGTTTTAAAATGTACACTACATAATATTAATTACAAATTTTAAAATGTTGAAAAATCAACTATAATATTATTAGCTATTAGCAAGGAGCTGTCAATATTTCACCACATAAACAAACAAAATTGCTCAAGCATTTGAGCTGTGAAAAGTTCTTAAAGTGCTATGAAAATGTTTTACCCAGAACACCGCCATACTTTTGTGACCCAAATAAAAAATAAATTCTCAAACTCTACTAAAAACTAAAGTTAATAAATCCTAACCTATGAACAAGTAACTTCCTGAAATGCTTAAGTGGTTTCTCTTCAGTTGTAAGTCCAAAAGTAAAAAAAAAAAAACACAAATAATAGTAATAGCACTTAGACTATACTTACTTGGTTCCTTTTTTACTAATTCTTTATAAATAGCTTCGGATTCCGCAAACGATACATCTCCTGATACAAATGCAGCGGGAATCTGTAATGGAAAGATGTATTTTAAATCAAATATTATTTACAAATATTATTTATTGGTTATTCTAGTTTCCATATTATCTAAAGTGTGACTGAAGCAAATTTTTTTAAATAATTTCAAGCATGTTGAGTACAAAATTGTACACTAATATATGAAGGGCTGAGAATCCAAGGGGTACAAGTGACATTTTTTGAATAATGGAGTTAAGTGCAGAAACTGGCTCTTCAACACTCTAAAAATAATGTTTGTGGCCCAGGAATATAACTGTAAATCTACCATGTGCTGAGATCTAATGGCGAAAAAAACTACTTCATAGAAGAGCTGTTTAATTTAGAAGCCAAGGGATACATGTGATGCAAGTCGCTTTACTTTACAAAGGTAATTTACTTGTAACCTATGTTTTATTACATAACTTCTAATTCCTGTTAACACTTTCACTTCTACGCAAATTTTGTATTTCTTATGCTAGGAGCTGACCTATATTATATATATAATATATATTTTTTATATTTATAGCCTAAATGAGTGGAAATTACTTTATTTTTTAACCTTTCTACGTAATAATCACTAATATTTTAAAGCAGAAGCACATGTCAATATAGCACATAGCACATAATATAGCTTCCAATAATATAGCACATACGCCTGAAATTGGCGTGCGAAGCACGCAATGCACTGTGTATTGAAAATACTCCTAATACGGGGGCGGCGTGCAATGCACTGTGCGTCGGCCGCTTCTCACAGTGTTCAGTGTCAAGCTCACATGTGTGTCCTTAGCGGTGAACGTGTTAACAGCCCAGAGGTACAAGTGACAACTTTTATCAAATATTGGCTGATAACACAGAATAAGAGGATGAAAATCAAATTAATCTTTGTTATTATGTCAGTTTAGAACCTAGCAATTAAACATATTATACTAGTTTTAGTGATCATGGTTTTACCTGGATTTGATTATAACAGTTTAACTTTAAACTGAGTTTTCTCAAAATTAACTTCGCTACACTTATACCCCTTGATTTCTCAGCCCTTCAAAATATATAGATTGGTGTTACAGCAAGAAAGTATGGTGTTGTTGATAAAAAAACTGTAAATGTACTTGTATTTTCCACAAAGTACGAGAATCTTGAATTAAATTAATATTTTTTAAGTTTAATGATAATCTTATATTACATAATTGTCTAACATTATATTTCTTCTATTTTGTTTACAGTATTATTGTTTATTAACTGAACAACAAGAGTATATTTGATACTCTTAGACATCCACACCATGATTCTTATTAAAAGTCACATAGTCATACAATCGATAAAGACAAAACTTTATTTAAGCAAGATATTAAGTAATTAATACGTAAAGCTTCTTCAATTTCTGATGTGGCTGTTTGTAAACATGTTATTGTTGTAGAGTGCATTGTCCTAGATGTAGAGCTATCTAAGGCTTAAGGCTCCTTCCCATCAATTTTTCAGACCTATTGAACTCTGCGACCGTGAAATCCTTAAAACAGCGCCAATCTGCTTTAAAGGTGCTGGAATCTTTCACCTACCAATCAACGCTAGTTTGAAACTGCTTCAAAGTAGTGAACGAAATGGTTAGAGTTAACGAAGTTTTTTCCTTAAATGGGTGCTTGGTCATGTAGGCATTAACGGTAATCAAGTGGCTGATCGCCTTGCTAGAGTTGGGGCCAAAAAGCCCTTCATTGGCTCAGATACTTTCTGTGGGAGGGCAAAGGGCAACTTAAGAAATGTTGTAGAAATGTGGACGGAGAAAAGTTGGTCCTTATATTGGAACGATGCTCCAGGCAGGCAGGCAGGCAAAAATGTTCATCTGCCCCTCTAAGTCGAAAGCTTCTATTGATAGGCAGAAACAATCTTAGGCGGATTGTAGGTATTCTCACTTGCCACTGCCCGGCTAAGAAAAACCTAACAAAAGGGGCTGGTTTTAGAGGACTCCTTTCGGCTCTGCTCCCTTGGGATTGAATGAACTCACTTGCAAAAGATTCACGGTACTCGGCAGCTGTTGATAGCGCGGAAGATATCTGTGGTGCTGATCACAAGACCTTCCTTGGTTATAGAAGTGGCCTGGGAAGGATCTGAGGTTATGCCAAGAATACACAGATACAGAAGTCCATTGATGCATTGTTGTTTCAGCACTTGTTTTACTAACATATGATTTAATGGGTGGAAAAATATCTGTATAAAAAGCTTGCGTAACTTATAGAAGTGCGACAAAGAAAACTCAATGTTTTTATATGGACGCTTTTCTGCCCGCCGGATGATAAGTAGTTCTTTAAAGAAAAGACTTCTTAAAGTAGTAGGTGGAGGAAATATATATTAGAGTTAAAGAGCTTTTAGAACTATTCTACAGATGTTACTTTATATAGAGGAACAAAATTATAAACTACACATGGTAATTGACAACAATAGTAAACGCACACTCTCACGCACTGTAAAAACAAATAATATAGCACTAAGGCCAAGGGCTGACTGTAGAGTTAAGAGAGAAAATGGTGAGAATAAGAAAGAAACGTGATGGAGGGTGTAAATATCGCCCTTGCATCTACTCTACACGATATTTAACCATCCAAGTACTAACATCGCATATGCGATGTATAAAAGTCGCGTTATAGTGCTAACGTCGCATATGTGACAATTGCGCAACACATTTTGTAAATGTGTACGACGCCGTTATTTTTAATACAATCGGATACTTCTATGTATGGTTGTGTTTGGAAAGAGTCACTTTATTATAGTACAGAGTTTCATAGCGATATCGACTCAAACAAACCTTCGCCAGAATTGTCAAATCAACTATCTAATCATGTAGTACGTGTATCAACTGTGCAGTAAGTGTAGATAGACGCTCGGAACTCGGATTTTGTTTATTTTTTCACTCGCTGTTATTCATTTTTAGCTTCAGTTTAGATCAGTTTATTTTTATTTGTTTTTGTAAATGTTTATTAATTTTTGAAGTAATTATGAGTGCTATTAGAGGTGCGTTTGAAAATAGTGACTTTGAACTGTACATTTTTCTTCTTTTTTTTCTTGTATATAATGTGTGTGTAAATTTATATCCTTTATAACAAATTAAAACCATAAATATTGGGCCTAGACAGTACTTTTATATCTTTAGAGGCAAGTTTTTCTTCTTTGTGCAGAAACCCATTTTTTATAGAAAACGTAGTTGCTGTTTTCTTTTATAGACAAAAAGTTTTTTTTTTACAGCAAAGTATTAGTGCTATGTATATTTTATATTCACCATAAAATTGTGCAACTTTTAGCTATATTGGAATTTCTACAGTGAATGTTTTTACATATGTTGAGTGAGAGGTTTTAGAAACAAATTTTTTTTTAATTTCTACTTTGGTCAACAAAAAAAAAAAGGATAAAAATTATAATGTAAACCTGTTAAAGCTATTTACTGTAAAGAGCATGTAATTGTGATTAAAATTATGTATAATAAGTCTTACTTTACTGTTATTGAGTATTTTATAATGATTTTAGTTAATAAGCATGCACGGAACCAAAAAAAACCCTTAGTGCTAAAGAGCAATATAGTCAGCACTTGGAGGGTTAACTAACTGGTATAATTAAATGTCCTCAACAATTTTGTATGGTACAAAAATATTATAAGCTGATTCGCCTTAAGGATTGTAAAACCTTTTGTAAATTCCTATATTTCGAAGACATTGCACAACCTAATGATGTTTTACTCCATTTAACTTCATTGAAACGTAATGTAAACCTAATAAACTATAGCTTATCATCAGTAGAAGAATTTTAAGTGTGTGCAATACAGCTCGAGTAGATGCATTGAATTCAATGAACGAGTGCAACCTTGAGAAGTTTAGCCTGGTATTGTATTGGTAGGAACTGGAAAGCAACTAGAATATTTCTTGTAAACACAATTTTAGTAATGACGGTCTTATTTTATATTTCCATATGATATTTAAATTACAGAAAGCTCCAATGTATAATCAGTAAATAACAAAATTCTCACAGATGTTTTTACTGTTTTCAAGTGACTTGACTGAAAATCATGTTTCTCATCTTGTTGATTAGCCTAGCAAACATCTTAAATAAAAATTGATAATTTACCATTTTTGTCAATTTATAATTTAAATATCCATGAGTGACTTCCTACAAATTACACAATATTATCTTTAAAATAGAATAAAAGATAAGTTGTATTAAAGAGGTCTGTACTGGACTGTATTGCACCCCCTCAGTTAAAAATTTTACAAAATAAGTTTAATTTCTATAAACTTTTAGACCAACGGAAGATATAAATAGATTTTTTGTTTGTTTTTACATCCTTTTTCTTTTTCTAATAAGCACATTTTCATCACTGAAACAAAAATATATAAATTATTTTAGGCCCAACCTACAGTGGATATTGTTTGAAACAATGTTTTATTCCTTGATGAAGATTTGTTCATTTT
>JAGFPH010000015.1:860722-911701 GCA_018207615.1 Philaenus spumarius
GTGGTAATTAGTTACTTCCTCAGCCACACAAACTACCCTTGTGTTGCACTCTTACACAGTTACACTCTTCCCAGCATGACCAGAAACACAGAAGAAAAACACTCAAAAACCACAAAGATAAAGTCTTTGTATTAAACACAGAACACATTTAACCAAAGAGTTAGAATAGAGTATTTATCAAACATGATCATCGTTAGATCATGATTTAAAAACATTTCTTTTCATTGTACTTAATCAACACCACAATACCAATAGTGTTGAGGTACTTTGATGAATTGTTGTGTAAAGCTGTAAGCTGTTTGTTTACTTTTATTTCTTTATTTCTCGCTTTGTTCCAATGCAACTAATGAAAGACGGATAGTGGAATAAAACACAATGAAAAAGTCAAATTTTTTGTATATACTTAAACTCAAAAAGTATAAAGTGGGGGAGGGTGGGGTGGCGCCCCTGCTCACTTCGCTCACCAAACCCCACAGCGACTCTTGGCGAAGCAAATATAAACAAATTACAGTATTGTATAATCGGATATTTTCACTGAAATAATGATTGATTAGGACAGAGACCCTTCGTTCGGGATATGGTGGTGAGGGTGCGGTATCCTAGATCTTGATGCACATGCCATAGCGCCAGGTGTTTTTTTGTGAATGACAGGATTTTTTTTATATAATAGAGAAATAAACCAAACCTGAAAACGCTGTTGGTTGATAAAAAAAATTAACCGATTCTAAAGTTGCCACATAGGTTGCTATGGTAATAAATGTAAATGCTTTCAAGAAATTTGTGTTGGTTCAGTATAGGCCTAACCTAAAATTGTGTTTAGCTTTTGATCCAAATCAGCTGTTTTATTTATAATATGTAACAACAGATGTTTGAATTAAAACACAGTAAGCCTTTCCCATTCAAGTTTGTTTATATTTGCTTTTATTTAGTTAACCTAATCTAAAAAAGCTGTTGGTTGTGAAGAATAATAAAAAACTGATTCTAAATTTCTTTAGATTTTATCTTAAGTAGTTTTTGGTCTGTCAGTCAGTCGAGACAAAGCTGCTTATAGGAATGTAGTTAGACATTTTTTTGTATGGTACAAGAATGTGAAATAAATGGATTTTGTTTGTTTATTGTAAAATAGACTTTTTGTTAGGACACCAATTTATTGTATTAATTTTTAGCTGTATTTGATCCTTGCAGCTAAAAGTCATGCCGTAAAAGGTTAAAAGGACTGCATAAACTTTCTTGCACTGTGTAACATCCTCAACTTTCCAATGAAAAAACTATCAAATTAAATTAAGACCATAAGTCAAAATTGTTTAAAGAGGGCATTTCATTTAATACAATTTACAATTTCTTTAAAGAGAGCTTAATATTAAAAGAATTTAACGTAAAGGACATAGACTAATAAATAAGGTACGATATAAAGCCCAAGCACACCCAAAGTGCGTGTGTAAAACTTCATCCGTGACTGAACAGTTTAAGATAGACAATCTGAAATGTCACCAGATAATTTTAATCAATCCGTATCCAGATTGAGTTGTGTGCATTCAAAATAGAGTAAATCATTTATCATGAACATAGAATCGATCGATCAAAAAGAAACTTTAAACTGATTTATCTATAAACTAAACTACGTCGAATAATATCAATGTATCTTGTTCCGTTTTCAAGAAAAAACCATGAGGGAACAAATATCCGTTTTCATCACTCTGATCGCAGGACTGCAAGTAGAGTCATGTTATATGTTTGTTTAAAATAATTCTCAAATTGTGAAATATCCAATTATATCACGTCACAATTCATATAGAAAGATCCCAGAAGAATGGTGAACGAAGTTAATTGAAGATTCATCAATGGATTAATGAAATTTCTCTGGATAACAAACTTAGTAGATTTCACCATCATGGAGACAACTGAAGTAACCATCTCATTATTCGCCAACATCTCATCTCGTCATCAAACAACGCGATAAGGCCTGCAAGTGTTAAAATCAAGTGGGTTTGAAATAAAACAGTGTTTTTAAACATAAAAAATCCATGGTACGTAGATGTGTACTTAAATTTTCTTTTACTTAAAATTACATGCTCTCTGATAAATTATTGAATGATTCAATTTTGTAACTTTATACATATTTGTTTGATTTGTTTCTTTGCTAAACATATTAGATATTAATAAAATATTAAAGGTTATTTCTAAAAGGTTTATGTTGATTAACCAATCCTCTTCACATTTCTAGAATCAGGTTGTAGAATTCACAATCCGAGATAAGAAATAACAAAAAAAGTAAAGCCTTTTAATATTTAAATTAAAATCAATTTTTGTTTTTGTAAACCGAGCAACTTACAATTGATTTCTTGATCTTGATGACAATATTAAATCATCTTTCAGTAGGTTGCAAGAAGGAACCCACTAAAGGGTTTTAGTTTTTAGAATTTTAGCTATGACAAGTTTTTAGGTCAAAATGGTTGTAAGTTATAATTCAAAATAAAGTAAAATCTACCTACTTTCACCAACTGAAGGTTGATCTCTTCTTTGATCTTCAAAAGAGTGATCTGGAAAACAAGATAGTAAAAGTGGATTGTAGAATCAAGCTGGTTAAGTGTAATCAATATAAGAGTATTAGAAATTGTAAATTTTTTGCAAGTTTGTGTGAAAAGATTATAAAGGAATATCTATGTAAACTTGTTAAATCTCATGTGTAGGTTAAGATTTATATTGTGTTAAGAGCAACATCCCTAATTTGCTGTCCATCAAATTATGTTGTATATTATATATTAATTAGCTAAGGAATTTCTTTATCCACTCATTACATTATTATTATCCAGACAATTTGTACAAATGGAATGTCATTTTAAACATGTTACACTGCAGGTTTGCAGAAAAATATAAAAATCCAAAATATCACTGTAAATGTGTTGTATAATACAAAACGTAAATGCCTTCAAACTGTTGTGATGATTTATTATTAGTGAAATATTACTACGTGTTTTTAATAATTAGGCTGCTGATCAAGGTTTTGACTTATTATTTTATTTTTTGATAAGATGACAAAATTAATTACCAAATTTTAAAATGTTATTATCTAATGTGGTTAAATGTTTGAAGTGTATACAGACAATGCAAAATGTGAGTAGGCTATGTACATTTTTATGTGTGTGAAAATATTCTCAAATAAATAATCTCATGATACAGTTTAGGCTTATATAAACTTTAGTTAAGTTACTAATGTTCAGAAGAACCTTAGCGAAGCACGGGTACAGAGCTAGTTTATTTTAATCAGACTGAAGTAACTGTTTTTTATTGCACTTATTAAAGAATTTAAAAAATCAACAGTTAAGCTTTATATGTATAGGTATATTTGCGTATACAGTAGAAACTCGATAATTCCAGCTAATTGGTGCTCACTGTACCTCGAACTATAAAAAACTAAAAAAACGCGGAGAAATGGACACAAATAAAGAATACTATATTTTTAATGTTTTAATTAATCAAAATATTAGAACATTTAATAGTAGAAAATATTTAGAATTTATCTCTATCTGGCGCTATTTCCCTAAAGATACTTCATAAACTCCATACTCAGCTGCAAGTTTATTCAAGGTTTCACCATTGTCTAGTCTTTTCAAGGCCTTTAATTTAATTTGAATTGGTACAAACTTTCTTTTACCTTTTCCGCTCATCGTAAAAAAAACAATCAAAATTAAAACTTTTAAAACTAAAACACTTTTAACAGAAACAGTAAAGAATGCACTCTCTAATTGTCAATGTTATATGAATCACCGATATGCGTAGTGCACGTACTTCCGTGGGAACTGACAGTTTACTATTGAAATTGAACTATTTTTAGAATAACAAGAGGTGGAGACAGTCAAGTATGGGATATATGAGCTGACATGAGATATAAGCGGCATCGGCGAGACCCAATGTTGCCTCATTACCTACCTACGAGTTATAGTGTGTCACCAAGCCTGCCAAATAAACGCAATAAAAAAGCTGTTTTTAATTTTGCAAACACTGTTCGAAATACCCAGACCCTCGAACTACTGTGACTCGAATTATCGAGGTTCTACTGTATCTGTTTATAAATTTTATACTTGTATATGTGTGTATGTTTTTGTCTTTCTTCCTCCCAACCACCATATACTGGAATAGGTGGTTAACCAAATAGTTTCCAAATGTTTTACTTGCTTGTAAATTATATATCGTTTAACTAAGGAAATAGGAAATAAACCTAATAATAATAAATAACACTGATTTACCTTAATTAGGTTCCACCACGTGACTTCCTGTTTAAATCACACGCGTTTCAGAGCATCTGCTCCATCTTCAGAGTATGTAATCACTCACTATCGAGATCGTTATACATTAAAATGAACAAATAATTACGGACAAAACATAACACATAAACATATAAATTAACGCGAAGAACTACGTGCGAAGAACAATGCCCTAGGACAACTGAAGTCTCATATCATATCTCGCGGCAGTGTTTATTTAAGATTTTGATGGCCGTATCATATAAGGATAACTATATTGATTTATTTTAAATTTAATGTATTACTTAAATATAGTTTTAAGAATGTTTTAGTTACCAGTTTATAGCTGTACTATTTTTTGGAAAACCTTATGTAATAAAAAATAAATATGAAAGTCAACTAACCAAAGGCCTTCATGATTGATTTGGAGAAACAGTATACAATTTGGAATTGCGATGCACAATTTCTATTAAAACAAAATTAAATCCATAATAATAAAAACAGAAGCCTAAACATCAACAAAGTAAGTAGGCTTGTAGTGAATAACTAAGGAGAGACGAAAATGTAAACAAATATAAATGTTGATCAGATGGCATTTTTAAGTTTCAGGTTCTTCCATTCAAACACAATCAGCTGATTGAAGCATTATATAAACACTCTGTTATGTAGAGACCCAATTCACAACTCCATTAATAGAACAATAATAATAATTATAGTACGTTTCATACCTTCCTCGTTTCTAAAAGTTGAAGGGCTGTTGAAGGTAAAATTATTTCTAGATCTTGAAGAACTGTCAAACGTAAATTCAAAGTCAGAAGATCGATCAGCTGGTACAACAGGTGAAAAAGCTGAAAATAAAAGGTAAAATGAGCCAATTAATTTTCAAATTTATTGCCCAAAACTTTATTTGTGTCAGGCATTTGCACCAGAACTATTCTGAGTTATGAGCTGCATCAAGTCTCTGACTACAGTTCATATAACTACGATATTAAAATGTTTTTTAGGGCCTTTTAATATACTATTATGACATATGCGATCAGTGTAACAAGAAATCATAATTTAAAATACTTATATACATATAATTATATAAAGACACAAAGTATGAAGGGAGTAAGATTGAGACATGTACATTCATATATATATAAATGAGAGACGCAAAATCAAGTAAACTATTCTGATTAAATTACATTCACGTATATATAAAATAAGAGATGCAAGGTAAATAAATTTTAATGAAAAAAGAAAGCAGGCTTTAATAAATAAATAAAAGCAGACTTAAACTTGAATAAATAACAAAATACATCGTTTGTTAAAGAACATTGATAAAATTGTACTATATACATATGTGATGAAAGCAATGCCGGCGGTTAAGTTGTAAGGTTACGCCATTTTGATTGCTAAAGCGGTTAAACCACGCCAACACCGACTCAACATATCTCGTTAGCAATTATTATAACACTGTCACCATCACATGAAAGCCAATTATGGAACCAGCGTTGATGAGCACTAAACTAAATATTATACCTTTAACTAAATTAACTTAACTCAGTATATTTAATAACTAAATATCGGTCTCTCTAAACCGTAAACCGGTCCATATAGAAGCCGACATCCCACTTCTACAAGTTTTGCTAGTTAGCCCGTGATTTATCGGCCCTACCGGGCCATACCCTAAATTACGGACTTAGCCGATCATTGCGGTTATTAATTAGATTAGGACAAACTAGTAATTAAACGACTACACACGGTTCTGACTGAGGGGAGACCACAACACACACAACCACCCTGTTTGGAAGGTAGACACGCACTGCTCCTTGTGCCAAGGTGTGCGCGCGCAGCCTATCGTGATGTCATCACAGTGACATGGCACATTGTTGATAAAAAGTGTAATACATACAGAATAAGAACAGTGCATTCTTTATTTGAAATAAAATTTAAAAAGAAAGAAGTATATTTACATTAAGAACAGTTATAAAATATTTAAATGATTAATAAAAGAACTATATAATATAATCATACACATCACAGGTGTTTGCAGTAAGTTAAAAAAAGAAAGTATTGCGATATTGGTAGCAGTGTCTGCTGTAGTCATGACGTCATGCCTTCGTGAAGGAAAATCATCTCTCTCTAGAAAAATGGCATATAGTAACGTCTAGGAGTGTGGAGGTCTACAATAAAACTCATAAAAATAAGTATTTTATGTAGAATGGAGTGAAAAGTTGTAGCCTGATGGCAAGTAAATTAGTGGTACAGAGTTTGTACAATCTGGCATTAAGATCTGGCGTGTAGTTAAATAGGATTCAAGTGATATACATTTCTAGATCATGTGGTCGACATTGGCATAGTTTGTGCGTACAGAAGTTGTGAATTGTGTTACAAGAACAGTGTCGATGGGCCCATTACATAATCCGCAAGTATACTAGAATATTATAAAACAATTAAGCAGTGAAATTAACTTTTTATAAATCTTTTAAAATTTTTTGTAGTCTTTTTAAAAATCTTTACAACATGGCAGAGTAAACGTTCTTAGTTGTTCACCATGATGTTCTGATTTTCATTATTTGCCACAATTCCATGTAGCGAGTACTTTTGCAGCTTGACGAACCTCGCCCTGGATAATATTGATAGATAGTAAATTTTCTTGTGTAAAATATGATATGCGAAATTGAAAAACATGGCTCATATATGATTATGTTGGCGCGAAGAGAGAAGTATTTGCCGCCTAAATCATGGTACAGAGTTGTGCAATGCAAGATCTGTGCTATGACATAAGCGTGCAAGGTGGCGCAATATAGTCACAGATGAAGTTATGAAGCACAGATACTGGTCATATGTGAATTGACAGCTGTCAAAGAGGTAAACAAACAAAGTTTAGGTTATGTAAGTATTTTGATTTTGAAGTAAAGTGATTTTATAAAAAGTGCTTCTATTGCAATTAAATAATAAAGTAAAAAATTATTAAATGACAATTCACATTATAATCTTTTTATTAAATTTAATATTTTTTTGTTTGAACTTAGAATAAATCCAAACTCCAAATATTTTTTTACTGTTTTATAAATACATTTTTTATTTTTATAACGCCCAACGTTATACTATTCATAATGTCTGGGCCACGCAAAATCAGACGCTCTACCACTAGCAATGTAGTTGACCTTGAATCACTTGAGCATAGTTCTGTAGTAGAGTATAACTTCATATTTCTTTTTTAACATACATTAACTACTAAACTAGAAATTAACCTCTAATTGGGAAGGAAACAGTTGTCAAATAAAGAGAAAAAATTTACACAGTCAAATACATTCTTTGATTACTTCCCTATATAGTTGCCAGTCACATTCAGCCACTTATTATATGGGAGAACCATTTAATATATTTGAGATGTTGGCAAAAACAGCTTATTGTCATTAATAACAGTACCCACTGTATGATCTCAGTCATAAAAGCTATTATAATGAAAGAAACTATTTGGGAGGAAATGTGAATGAAAGTGATGAGTGTATTAATTTATTATTTGTAAGAAAATTATTTATTAAAACAAAATTTTACTTGAGACGGTTTACTATAAATTTGAGTAAAAAAACACTTTGAAAGTTATAACTATATCATACATTTACATTTAAATAAATATTAAAGATAATTACTATAGAGTCTGTCTTTATTACAGTTGGCATATAACTTTCACATCGCAAATGTAAGTACATTACTGTACACTCTACCCCTGTAGATTAATACAAAAACCACGAATCAATAAAATTTACATGAAGCAGCAAATTCAAAGTATTTTTTTCAAAATCAACCTAATGAAGCCTATAAATATGTACAAAAAGGTTGTAGTACATTGAATATTATTTAGATAGGTACAAAACTTACCTGCTAAGGGCCTTGGAGTGAGAGGCTTGTTATTGATAGGCAGTTCTAACTTTTTGAAAGGGAACTCTGTAACAAAATAAAATTAAAATGACAAACAATAATTATTGTTGTTAGAAGCACTATTCCAAATAAATCTAAATATTTTCAAATATATCTCTTTAAGGAGAAGTTTTTTTAAATAATATTCGTCATTTATTGAGGCGAAGTTATGACCTCTCTTCCACTTAACCTCGAATTTCAAGAAACATAAATACATAAAAATTCACATTGCAAACAAAAGTTAATAAACAAACAAAAAATACAAATAATTATTACTTCTAAAACATAATGTACAAAATCTGAGAACTAAAACTATACACATTTATCTCCTTATAATAAGTTTGGACAATATTTAAAGAAAAATGTATGACAACCACAGCTAGGAAGATTTAACCACTAATTCATTATTCTTCTTAACCCGGGAAATCCTTCTTCCTTACTGTTTGCCCCAGAAGATTTTCATTGTTGATTTTTGTTGACAATATGTAATGTTTGTGTTTTCACAAATAGAAAATAAAACATTACATTTTTTAATTAAAACTACATTGTAAAGCAGACAACATAGTGATACGCAGAACTTTGATTCTACTACGCAGTTGGTGACTTGTGTTGATAATTTATATCGACAATGACGCATACACATTGATAAGCGTTCATATTGATGTACAGCGACTCGATAGATAAAGTATGAGAATGCAAAGTCAGATGAATTATTGAGGGAAATAGGAACGCGATGATGTCAAGAGTTTCTAGAATAGACAAAGGAGTTGGGCAGAAGGCAGTGTACCATTAGACTCAACAACGTATGGCCAACAGTTATTCAATAGTCATTTTTTTTAAATAATAAGTTAATATTTCTTTGATAAGTGATTTTAATACTCCGATATATATTTGAACAGTAATTTGCTCACGAAAGATTCATAGAGCTATATTTTAAAAGAAAAGTTTTACAGAAACTCCAGAGTAGATGGATGTCTGTGAATTGTCTCTGAAATCCTCTTCGAGCATAACTGATTTAAAATGTTTTCGTAGTCATCAAACTAATCTAAGGTATAATATATGTGAGTTTCAGGGAATTTAATTAATTAAACGGGGGTATAACGTAAAGGGAGTTGCTATGTAAATTTTGGACAGTTTAGCCTATTTTAAAACTTTGTATTTTATAAATAAATAATAAACATAGAAATTCAAAGGGGAAATGCAGACATTTTTAATAATACAAAATAAAAGTTTACTTAATATCTAATTTCAATTTTAAAACAAGAAACTTACAAAAGATTAGCAATGTCTAAAATACAAAACATCGTACAGTGTTAAAGTAAATTGAAGAAGCTTGATTCACTCGGTTTCTAGCCTACAGTTGATAAACATTGAAAGGACAGTTGTAGTTATAGCAAGAACAGAATTTTGGTTTGATATGTTGGTAGTATGCATAACTACGAGTAGGGGAACATATTTGCGGTCCCCTGGAAAAGCATCACGTGACATGACGTCATTGTCATACGATGAGGTTGCGGGAAGCCATGCCTTTGTCTTACTTGTTACTGAGATCTGATACAGTGAGGACCTGTTGTAGGTTCGTGGTGAAATGTATTCACAAATGTGGTTTTTAGCGGTATTTGAAGTATAAATACCGTTAAAGTATGTGTTACGACTATTAGAGACAGTGCTGTGCACGTAAAACGGCGTAAATCGTATGTTGCGTAGTAAAAGAAAACTAACTTTGTAAATCTCGTTGGTGGCGTCGGTTTAATGTGGACTATGGCGGACGCTTGTGAGTGAGTACGAATTGAAACATGTTTCTCATCTAAACGTTTTTACAAGTGTAAAGTGGATTAATACGACGAGCCTAGTGTGCTACGAACAAACATGAAAAAAGGAAAATTTTAGTCAAGGGTGTAATTTCAATTTAAAGTCATTTAAAAATATCGTAAGTTTCTTTTAACAAAAGTGCACTATAAAACAAAAAATGTACGTAAGTAATAAATTTAATCTTATCTAAGTCTGCATTTAAAAAATTTAATAATTTATATTGTTGTATGTTTAAATTTGAAAGGTTAATAATGAGGAGAATGTATGCGTGAGTGCTTGAAGCTGTTTAATATGTACTATGTACTATGATTTGCCAATACTTTTTTCAATATTGTTGTGTGTTTAAATCTTAAAATGTGGCATTAAAAGTTTAATGCCAACTATTATGCTTTCTTAATTTGAGTCCTTTCCTTCCTAGAAGTACTTCATTGTAAATTGAACCTTGGTTATGAAATTTAAAGTCAGTGTAGTTTAAGATGGAACAAAAATGGCGTCAGTTGTTGGCGGCAGTGGTGAGTTTTGGCGGTAGGACCTCTGTGTGTAGAAACATAGATGTCATACTTCTAAGGCAATCCGCCCCGTAGCTAACTAACTGGAAGCACAGATGTTCAAACAAATATATGTAACAAAGATTTACTCGTCAGCTGTGACAAACACAGATCTGACGACGCTATAACCTATTTTCAATTTTGGAGTTATGTTTGTTTGTTTTTATTATGATTAAGGGAATAAAGATTTGTTGAATTGAGAGGTAATTAGTAAATAAAGTAAATTATACAAATTGAAGATATGAAAGCTTAACCTTTTCGCTGCGTATTAAAATCCAAGCAGCTCCCTATATTTTGCAATTATGAGTGAAATTTTTAATTTTTTAATTAAGGTTTATTTTACTTAAATATCTCTTTATTACTATTTCTTGCTACTACTAATAATTAATATATACTACTATTTTCATTTAAAAAAAATTTTTTATGTGTGAAAAACATGATTTAAGCCCTAAAAACATGGAAATTTAATAAATTGTTAAATATTTTTAAGCACTCACATTAAATAATATTTACTATAAAAAACAATGAAAATATTAAATCTACAACAGTTTAATATTAAAACATGTATAAGATAACATATTTATAAGCATAAATTAATAATTAATTGTGTAATAAGTAGCAAAGATACAGTAACATATAATTCTAGTCTAGCTACCACACAGAAATTACACTTTCTTGAAGTTGAACTAATGTCAATAAATTTTGTTTCTATAATGGAATATTATAATAATAATTTTGTTATTGTGAATACTTTAAAATGTTTAAAAAGAGTATTTGTTTTCTTTTAAATATTCATTCATAATAAAGTAGGTTAGAATTAATCACCAATACAGTACTTACATTATAAGAAAATAGGCCTCTTAAGCCAACACTAAATCACTTCAGAACTTTAATTATGTAAAACAAATATCCACGTGCAATATATACTAGAAATATAATTAAATATTATCATAAACACACACATAAAAGCAATGAAAATCATTACAACCACAATATAACCTTCACTAAACACCCGGTTGGAACGTCAAATGTCAACAAAAACACGTGATACTACAAAGTTTCACTGGCTTAGAAACAGGGAGCAGCACCTACTTGAGGCTAAATAACATCATTTCTGTTCAGTTGGGACTATAATCGACTTACGCAGCCAAAGGAAAAGTTTTTATAACGTTGTGGACTGAAGTCGATTTACGCAGTGAACGGTAAAAATCTCAAATCGACTGTAGTCGATTTACGCAGCGAAAAGGTTAAGTAATTGTTACATAGCAAAAGGTTTTTTTTTTTTTTTTATTAATTTCACTTAGAAAAAAAAAACTTGTCAAAATTTTATTTATTTTTTTTTAATTTTTATTAATAAAATTTGTTTGTAAACGGCTGGCAAGATACAGCACGTTACAAAGGTTTGAATGGAAAGTTGTTTTATAATTCTCGAGATAATTTGAACACTCAAATTCTTTTATAAGAAATTTTGAACTTTTTAACATTTTTATTTGAACTTTTTAACATTTTTAAAGTTGATTGAAAGTGAATTAACTGATAAATTCTGTTGATATTTTATCGTAAAAAACTGCAAACAGTTCTGTTATCCTATTACTTTAAATGAGCAATTTTTGTATCTATCTTTGTATCCGTCACAGATCTCAAAAGCGGCTCTAACGATTTTGATGAAAATTCGCATACAGGGGTAATTTGACGTCAGGAATTGAATGCGCTAGGTCTTATGTCTTCAAAATCGCGCATAAAGTCTGAAAAATGCGCTTAAAATTTAAAATCTGAACTTCTTTTTATACCACCTTTCAAGTCACTTAGAAGACGAATAGGTACACCTTCTTTTTATACCTCCTTCAAAGTCACTAAATATTCGAATAGATACATTATAGGTACAATCCAGATGTTAAAAATACTTAACGATGCTCGAGGTACAAACGAGCCAAAGATTATAGTAATAATAGTAAAAGACATTCGATATGAACAGTGACCTTGTGTTGGCAATAAAGTTTTAAAAGAACTGGCACAGACATTGTAGACTAACAGGGAGTACTTTAAATTTATTCTTTTTTCAAAAATACTACTTATTTTAAACTTGTCTGCTTTTGAATATTTTACAAACTTTATTTTATTAATTCAAAATTTACTTATATATATTTATGTTTGTAATTGAACTTATCATGTTGTACTAAACCTCAATAGTCAGCTGTTAAGTTGTATGATATTCATTTATGTCCATAACCTATGATTGCATTAATTTCTGTGGTCTTTTCAATGGACTCAGTCATATCAAAAGCGATGATCAAATGGTGTTTTAGTTATTTTAACGTAAACATTATTAAATACTGGTCAGCTGTGTGTGTTTAAGTAAATAAGTTAATTATTTTTGTATTTATACGTTAAATAATTCATAAATTTTAATTTTATTAATTTAATTTTAATTATTATTAAAGTTTTCATTATTTTCCAAACTTATTACATTGTAAACCCTTACTTTTTTGTTGGCAATGCCAGCTGCCACGAGTTTTCCTTGTTTTGGGGCTCCGAGTGCTAGGGTTAGGAGTTTCAAATACTGAAAATGTCAGCTAATTTCTTTCATAGTTAGGTCACAATGCTCAGTCATAATATTAATTTCTGTTTATATTTTATTACGGAAATAGTATAAATCTGATTTTATAAAACATTAAAAACAATAAATGTTTTTCTACTGTGATTTGTTTCTTTTCAGTAAAATGTTAAAGTATAATGTAAGTTAGTTTTAAAGTAAATGTGAAGGAACTAATTGCTGTATTTAAAAAAATAATATTTGCTTTTAATGTGGAAATCAATCCTTTTATTTTTTAGGCATCAGTACTTCAGTACTGGGTTACAGTTTTTAGAAAACAAATGTAGGATTCCAAGGTTAGTTAAAAATTAAACCTGAGCTTGACTTATGAGAAGATAATCGTATTTAGTGTGTGTTTCACAAAACTAAAAGGCTTTAACCTACTTAAACCTGATCAATCTGTTACACACCAAATTAAGAGTCAATACTTTGAAACAATTTAACTACTAAAATTATAAAATATTATTATTTCTTTATAATTATAAAAGTTTTTGTTATGAGATAAATAAAGATCATTGGACTCTATTAAATGATTCTTCTAATACCTTGTAAGATACAGTTCTAAATTAATTTGTACTCCTATTTGAATCATAATCAAATTATAAATAAATCTTATATTGTAATTAAAATATATGTGTACTAAAAAGTTTTAATTAAATACCTAGTGATAAATTTAGTTGACCTGACTTCTCTTAGAGAGTATTACAAGTATATATAAATTACTACAACATTATTATTATAATTAATAAATAACAATAAAGTTATTGTTATATGATGAGTAACCTGTAGTGGCATCACTAGTAACAGAATATTGTGTAAGCTAATGCAATGGCGCCACAAGTTGCCTAATCTAATTACTGCCAACCCTGCAGCTAGATAAAATATAATACACGGTTTATATTCTTCATAAGAAATGTAGTAGTAAAAGTAACATATCAAGTTTGTGAGTTAAAGCCTGACATATTTACACCATTTGTTGTACATTTCAAAACAGATAAATAAACTGCTAAAAATAGCTTCTAAAATACTGACCTGATGAAACAAATATCTTAACCCTAGAACTGGAATGGTTAAAGCTAAAATTGGCCAGCCCGTTTTTAGCATTTTGCAAGCATATTTTTAAAAATTCGCCAAAAATAGTAAATGAACCCCAATCCAAAAGTGTTCAATATCTTTTTTGTAGAAGAAACTTCAAAGAATTCAAATATGCCACTAAAAATTAGTTTATTTTGAAATAGTAAACGTTATTAGCTCAAGAAACAAAAAATGTTCAGTAACGAAAGGAAAAAGTTCAACTTTAGGCCTACATAACAAGTAGTAAACATTTTTTGTATTTTTTTCGTAAGCGTAAAAAAGTTTTGTAATTTAGTTCTGTTAAATAGAACTGTATAAAAACATTTATCAATTTCAAATTTTTTATTTTGAAAAAAAAACAGTTTTTATGTTCCAAGTACACGACTGGTAACAAACCTAGGCCTAGATTGTAACGTCATTTACTAATATATGCTTTGCCCAAAAATGAAATATTATTATAACAAAGTGTAGAGGATAAATCAAAGAAAAGAACGGTATACTTGTCTTTCCTTAGTTCACAAAAGTGTTGAGTTATATTTATTTGAATAACAAAATAACATCAATCTAATGACATTTTGCCGTCGATAAAGGTCGGACAATAAGGGTGCGTTGAATAACATGGGAACAAGACGGAGCGGACGGTCACACCAGACCGCTCTAATTATGCACTTTTCACTGCTGTCTAGACAAATAAAAAACTGGTTATTTCTAGTTTTCTTCCCACCGTTAGAAAGATCAAACTGTTCTGTACAAAATGGTGTAAAGAAATCTGTAAAAACGCAAGGCAGTGCCTTCTTAATATCGATTGACAAAATGGACTGTTTCATTGGTTGAGAAACGTCCAATCGCAAGGGTTTACAGTAATTCTTGAAGAAAATAGTAATTTTACAGTGACATCTGATTGGAAGATACCAACAGAAAGATAAAATCATGACGAATCCAATGGTATCGTTATAATTGCCAAAGAAATATTAGTGTAGACGGTCTTAAACGTTGAAGAAGTGGGAAATAACAGTGTAATTGTATGCAAATTTCTCGCACGGAAAGAGCTGTAGACCGATGTGCATATTTTAAAACGATGAGTACGTATATAAATATACGTTTTACCAAAAAGTTGTAAATACAAAAATTAAAGTTTAATTCATTTCCTTTCCAATGGTGTCAGTTTTATTACGATTGGATGATTCTAAGTGGGTTAAATTATCGATTATGCAAATATATGCAAATTTTCGCAAATGTGTGAAATTGTTGCGTTCTGCGCCTGAGAGAGGGTCATGCATGACCTTCTGCCAGTTCCAGAGTTAAAATATATTAATTTAATAATCTTATCTAACAAACGATGAAAACTAATTCTGTATTTACACACCTTTATTTCTTGCCATTGAAGTGTTGATATTTTTATTTTCCGGAGTGCTGCAAACCGTTAAGACTGCTGAAGATGTGCAGTCTAAAACATAAAAGAGAAAACATTATTCTCAAACTATACGATTAACAAAAAGTTAAATTGATAAATATACAAAATAACAACAATAATGTTCAAACCACTTTCTTAAATGATACACATATTTGATCAACATTCTACTGTCAATCAAGATTTCCCTGGTTACAGCATGTGCAAGACATCTCATCACAGATTAAAAAATCAACTAAATTACAAGTGAAGAAACATAAACCGAGACCGTGATTTACCACTGAGCTATCTTATCATACCAGAAATTGGTTGATGTTATCTCACTGAGATGGTTTAATACATTGCCAGGCTAACTACCCTTTACAAACAACATTGAAATCAATTAGTTCTATTTGTAGCCAACAAAACTGTGTTATTCAACACTTGGACGGCTGTGATATTGGCTAAAACATCACCATAGGGTAACAAAATTACCCATAGTTATTTTTTCAAATTAATGTGACAAAACAATCATGTTTTAGAGAGAAAACAGGAACTCCAACAAATTGAACTTAAAAATATTCATTGAGAAAAAAATGTTTATAAATGAGAGAAAAGTGGTTTTCATTTGTAAAACCAGAGAAATATAACATTGTCCAGGTACTCAAACACTTGGTTTCTTACAGGATTTTTTTTAAATACATTAATTTTATTATTTTCATGAACAGAACTAGTTATTTGAGGAATACATAGGATTTCAACATAAACTTTTGATTATTATTGAACAAAATTTAGAAGGTGTAATAAAGGGTAATTTTTGACCCGTTTGTCTCCATTGAAGTGTTAATAATAAGTTTTAAGTTTAATATTTAATTGGAGCAATGCGTCCAAATATTGGGTTTGCCACAGATGATTTGATAAAATACAATTTTTAATTCTAAACTACCAGTCTACAAAGATTGTAATATTAAATTTCATACAAAAATGTGTTCTAATAAAATCGTAAGTTATAAGTTATATTTACCTGCTGATTTTCCTCTAAACATTAAACACATTACTCTAACTTTGTTTTGCACGTTACTAAATTATCAACTTCTACAATAGTGATTCCACACGTAACAAAATAGTATAGCCGTATGGTCGGATAAAATAACTACCATTTTAAAAACATATGTTACGTTATTGAGCAGATGTTAACAATAAACCCCACATCAGACATAAAACAACTGATTTTGCTCATAATCTGTAATACTGTAACAAAACTTAGAATAGGTCTTACTTTGGTACAACTTCAGTCAAAACAAACTTCTTATACTGTCTGGATGTTGGTTATTTTTGTATTAACTTTTAAATGCAATGTAGGCTATAATGTTGTATGATCGGCTTAAGGCTGCTTTCGTTGAAAGTGTAAGTATTTTTAAAATTCTTTTTTTTTGACAACCTAAAAACAACTTAGGCCTACAAACTATATTTTAAACCATTGCTATCTTGGGCTATTGGTATGAATTATCACTATTTTAATAGAATCATAAAAGTTTGAGAATCTGTTAATTTACAAATATAGGCCTACTGTTGATGGAACTTAAGTAAATTTTTAGGTGAACAATAACATAATTAATACATTTTTCCTAGTATCCAGGTCTCTAAATGTATATAATAAAGAACAATAACTTTATTTTATTTTTCCATCAGTGACCACACTTTTATTTTATTTTTTATTCTTTTGACGCATTTTGGGATGTCTAATCCATTATCGGAAAAACCCTCGTTGATTGAAGGTTGTCAAAATATTAAGTTAAAAGACACAAAACATTAAAAAAAACACACACACTTAGTAGATGCACACCTTATGACTACCGAATGTCAACTGAATCGACTACAGCTACTAAAAAAAAAGAGGTTATTGACGGTAAAAAAAGGTGTTGTACTTTATAATATACAATAATATAGTTTTGCCTAAAAGATTGTATTCAAAATATTTTTTGTTAAAATCATTGATTTAAGTAGGCTTATGATTAAAATGTATGATGTTTTGTTTTCCAAAATTAATTTCAGCCTCTGAGTAAAATGTTTAATTGTAGGCTCTGTACATTTACCATGTTGAAAATCCATAAGGGCATATACCCAGTTAGATATAGTTTATTGTTTGAAGGCCTAAGCAGTTTTTTCTGAAGGCCGAAGTAAACAAAAACAATTGTAACATATAACAATATACATTTTTAATGACTCTAACCTGAAACAAGTCATACAATAGCCTACATTAATTGAGTATCTAGTTAATCTGCAAGTGGTTTTTTACGGATTCTAGTAGTATTCACTATATTTATTACTTACGGTTAAAACAATCCTGAAAAATTCCATTATTAGAAAGACGAGCTCTGTATTCTGGAGACTTGAGCTGTTTGAGCAACATTTCACTTGGCTCCCGTGGTTGAAACACTCCATCTATTTAGAGAAAACCCAAACAAAACTTTAACTAGATTGTTATAAGTAGGCCTATAGAAGTTTGTAAACCCTCTACTTATAATAAATTAACACTTTCTAATAATTTATCACTTAACTATTCACATAATTTCAACGTTTTAGATAAACTCATAGTAAAACATCTGTAAATGCAGAATTTCATCATTACCTTAGTGTAAAAGGTTACACATACTATATAAATTCATTAAAAAAAACCCAATTATTTTCTGTTTATAAAGTTTGTTTTCATTAATGATGTATTGTTCATATTTTTGTAACTGGAAAATTTCCATCATTTATGCATACAAAATATAGTACAAAAATAAAGTAAAAATTAAAAATGTTGATACAATTTTAACTGCACTTGATAACAACGAAAAGTGCAAATCATTTGGACCTAAGCAAAGCATTTGATTGTATGAACCACAATTTGCTCTTAAATAAATTAATAAGATATGGTATTCAAGGAAAAACACTGAAAATGGTTACAACATATCTAAAAAATAGAGTTTATTATGTAGAGCTTACAGCTGCTGAAGGGAAAGTGCAAAAGTCTGACATATAGTTAACTATGGTGTACTCAAGGGTTGATCTTGAGTCCTGTTCTTTTTATAGTACATATATTAATGACCTGCCATTGCATTTGAGTTGGAGTTCAGCCTTTATGAATGCAGATGTTACCAGAAAGCACTGATCAAGGCCATAGTGTTTCAGAGATGAAATCTTTCATAAGTTTAAATCAAGCCACATAGTATTTTAGCAAACAAAATCTAATGCTAAACTTAGGAAAAACAAATTATATCTCAGAAGAGAACAGAAGAAATTGCAGCACAATGGATGTCATTACAGATAATTATCAACTAATTGAAGTAGAGAGTATAAAATTTCATAGTTTGGCAATTGATTCGCAATTGAATAAGAATAAGTGAACTGTTAACAAAATTTAACTCTTCGATTTATATTTTGTTAAGGTTGTCGAATTATTGCTCTTTACCAGTTATTAGGATAGCATATTGTATATTTTACTGTCATCTTCAATAAGGAGTTGCTATATAGGGAAATAGGCCTACTTCAAAGAAATCATGTTAAATGTTTTCAAAAATTAAAAAAGTTTGCAGTTCGGGCTTTTTTTGGTAAGAGGCATACAAATTCTTGCCACCCTCTTTTTAAAAGGCTTGATATTTTAACTTTTCCATCAATTTATATTTGAGTGTTATCATGTATTCCAAGTTTCACACAGAAGCAGACCATAGTCAGATATGACAAGAAAAACGCGTAAATCATACCAAAACATAGGCCTTTTCAAACTTCAATATCACCTGCAATTTCTAGGGCCATCCTTCACAACTGTCACCCACATAAAATTAAAATAATAAAAGAAGAAAAGCCTTTAAAATGAAATGTTAATGTACCTAAAGCAAGGCATTTTTTATTCTGTAGAAGAATTCATGAGACATTTTAATTTAATAGATGGGCTGGAATCTATTAAATGATGAAGGTTATTTCTTTTTTATACATGTTGATATAAATTATTAGGAAAGTAATTTTAGAAATTTAACACATTTATTAAATGCTTTACATGTAAAAAAAAGTATTGATGTGGCTAATAAGGTGTACAAAATTTTCTTAGCTGATAAATAAATAAATACCCAGATGGGAAAGTATCTCCAAGGATATACAGACAACAACAATTTTTTTGATTGGAAAAGTAATAGCACTCTCTCCGAGACCATTAACGGTAGCCAGAAAAGGCCTCAAAGTAAATCCCAGCAAAACCAACATAATTCCCTTTACCAAGAAAAGGAACTTAACTGCCTTGGAGAGGATATCCGAGGACAACATCCAGCTGATTACTTCCTTGTCAGACAATAATTACCTTGGACTAATTCTATACTAAAAAGCTGATGTGAAATGCACACCTGGACATCTTGATCTATAAGGCGAAATGAGAGCTTCTGAAGACAAAAAATTTTAACGGTATTCTGCATACGGTAGTTTTTCAATTAGAAAATTAGTTTAATTCACATGTTATGTCATCAATACAATCTAAATACTGTTAGGGTTCAAAATACTACCCTTATTGTTCCAGGTTCAAACACTACATATGTTAATTAATAACAAAGGGACGGATCAATAATAATACATCGTGGTTCAGTGGCAATACTTATTTTAATATTAATTTATTCGCACGTTACAATAATAAAAATATATATATGATTCATTAGCCTACTGCATACATTTCTTTTAAGGTATTGACCTTTACAAGACAGACTGGATTACGGTACCGGCAACTAAAGCGTGTTACGTTTATGTTAACAACCCCAAAACTCTGAATACAATGTGACTTTAACCTTAGACCAAAATACTTTGCTCAGTGAGTTGTTTTCAACAAGTCCTGTACTTCCTTCACTTGAGATTTTGTCCCAATGGTCCAAACTTCGAGCTGATCGGAAATCCCCATGTCGATTTCCTGGCCCCACCTTTCACAACGAACTGGCCTAGTTTCCGGCCCAACACCTTAACAACAGACTGGCCCAACTCGCAGCCTCTCACTGGTCACCCGACCACTCTACTCTGGCCCATCGACCAACCCACTCTGGCCAATATTCTAGCTTCGGATTATACTTTATAACCCGTCTAGCTTCCTTGTTGTCATCTCCAAAACAAACCATAGCAACGCGAGTTCCGTGTTCCACGTTTAACGAACTCTCACGTGACCTTGCTACAATTTCCGTATTTATACTGTACTTCCTGGTCTGTCTTGCTGGTTAATACCTTTACATAAAAAATACTAACTCTAATAACTAATATACTAAAATATATCTTTATTACACATTCCAAAACATAACAATACTCTCTATTTATTTTGTAAAACTATATTATTTACACAAGGAAAGAGAACGCACAACACAATAGCCTACAGTAACACTGGTAATAAACAAGATGTTTGTCGACACTAATAAAAAGCGTGTCTACATATTAGCTTTGTCTAATTGAAAGCGGTTGAATATAGACCTACTCAGCTGTGACAATCAAATAGTTAATAAATATCACTACAGCATGCTTGCAAATGGAAACAAGCAAATAATAATAAATAAGTAACTGAATAACATGTTTTGGACATACAAAACTTCCGTACTCATTGGGGATCATCCTTACTCTCCAGGGAACAAAAAACAAAACAAGCCTACTCCTCAATAAGTTAAAGGACTGGTAAATATTATATTTAAGATCTTGTAAAAACTTTAAACTAAGTTTTTCTGTTGTCTGCTAGAATTAGAGTTATTAAATTCCAAATTTTTATATATTGGCTGAAGTATAAAATTTTAAATAGGATATGTTATTAAACATAAATAAACAGCTGTTATGCTAGTTTTATTTATCATTTTGGAGCCACAATCTACACCTACAAGTATTCGAGTTATACACGTTTATCTTTGAAATAACTTAGAACTTTATAAATAACCAAATCACAATAGTAATTTTCATGTAGATATTAAAATTAGTTTATTACCTTATATGGTCCGTCACAATCCTTGTTTGTTTGTTATTTAAATTACCGGTTTCGACATTTCTATGATGTCATCATCAGATATTCAAACACAGTCATAATAAATAAATACACATAACACACACTATTAAAACACTTAAACAAAAACACTATACAAGTTTTTAACATTGACACAGAAAAGGTGATCACCATGCATGGTTCACTGTGGAAGTCCGGTAATTTAAAAAACAAACAAATAAGGATTGTGACGGACCATATAAGGTAATAAACAAATTTTAATAGTATTATTCAATCCTGGAGGCTAGAAGTCCAAAAATGTTTTTCATGTAGAGTTGTGCAATATCAGATAATGTGGTGCATCTAGCTGTTATTGTACGTCGACAAAGTTGCGGGTACAGCTAGTATTTTGAATAAAGTAGATACAAATGACTCTCGAATAAATTTATAGATAAAAATATTTTACTACAGTAACAATGAAATAAAACATTTACTCACGCTTAGGTTGTATTTCTTTTGTATTCGTGCTTGAATAGATTGATAAAGAAGGTTTGGATGGAGGTCCACAAGAAGAGGTTTTAGAGAATGGGATTGGTTCACCTGAAATTTAAAACAAAACATACATTTTTACTTTTGGTTTACAGTTATTATTTTTGTTAATGATGGACGTTCAATTTTATTATTATTGATTAGACATTGTCATAATTTGTGGGTCAAAAACAATACACGATGTTTTGGGAATACAAATCAACTCCCATTATTACTCCCATTAAGTGATTAAAACCTATGTGATCAGCCATAGAAGTAAGGCAATTGTGGCTCTCCTTATTAAAAAACATTTAAACATGATTATAATACCGCTGTTACTTATAAACAAACTGAACTTTTACCTGTTGAATCGCCACATAGACTTTAACATACTAACATAGACTTTCGCGAGTTAGAAAACTAAATGAAATGAATAATAGGTCATTCCCATAACTGGTTCCCTCGACACCCGCCCAGTTGTTGTTCTGACCCAGGTCTGTCAGCAGGTGTATTTGTATGTTTTCTGTGTTTGTATTTTTGACTTCTCAGTTTCAGTTCTGAGATGATCCACGCATATGTTTGAAATCAGTAGTATATTAACTGTTATATTGTTTTCTTTAAAATAGGCCTAGATCTCTAGGTTATGTTTCCATAGTTTGGAATCACTTGATAATTGGAGTTGATTCGTATTCCCGAAACATCGTGTATTGTTTTCAACACACAAATGTTGGCAAATATCCGACTAATCAAAAATTCTTAATTAAATATTATTTATAGACAAATTGTATTTTAGTTTGTATCCTTCAATCCTTTCCTACCTGCTTTCAACAGATTTTTACAAAATTTATGCATTTGTTTGGCCTCAAGATCAGATCTACAAATTCTGAGACCCAAGTTAAAATGATGTGTTTTTAAATAATTTCAAGTAATAATTTATGCACTTCAACACTGCAGTTCAACTCTTGCAAAATTTTCTTTCTCACAGACACTCTGGACACTTGCAGCTTACAAACTATCTTCTTTCCAAAAATTTACTCAAATTATGAACTGTCATAAGAATTGGCCAAACATGAAAATTATGTACTTCCAATGTATCCGTGGACATTGTGGCATACCAGATAATGAAATAGCTGACAAAGTGGTTAAGTTTACAACTGATCACAATAGAAACTCTCAATGTATGATTCAGTGAGGCAAGAAGAATGTATAGACAAGTGGTGCAAATCACAACCAGCACCAAAAAATATAAAAGAATGGTTTTATTAAATTAATTTCAGCAAAATTTTGGCTTATCTGTGGATTTTGTTCTCCGAGACAATTTAGCTACCAAATTCCACGAATAATTAATAGTTGACTGTATTTGTATATTTTGACTCATTGTTCTCCAATATTTCCCCTACTATAGCTCCAAATTTTTTTTTGATTAAGCTCGTTCAAAAAAAGGAACTTTTACAGATTAAGAGAAAATGGTTTTAAAAATTGCCATCAAATGCAAAAAACTATTCGCATTTTTTTCTGAATCGATCAATTATATTTCCTGCCTATATTAATAAAACGTATATTTAGTTTGAACTTAGCTTCGTACGGTGAAATAATATTGCATAAATGTTTTAAGATCTTCAATGTTGTAAGGAAAGATAAATATATTTTTAAAGACTTACATTTGGAAGTTGCAGTCGATGGTGGAGGTGATTTGATTACTGTCGACTGGATTATAGATGTGCATTCAACATCATCACCTATAGAAAAAATCATTATAAATCTGTAATTTATAAAAAAGTAACATTTTCAGTCTAGCCAATCAATCATGCTATTATAAAAAAAGTTTTCTAGCCTAAACCTATTTTATAATACTAAAACATCATGAATTGTATTTCCCTTCACAGCTTGATCATCAAACACAACAATAAAATGATTCTGTGAAAAAAGGTTATCAACTTATAAACAAGGGCACTTCTTCAGAAACTTATGATTTACACTCTTAATAACATAATGCTATTGAGTTTCAGAGTTGTGTTTGATAATCTAGGTCTCGAGTACAACAGGATGTTAATTTAGCTATATCTATATGTATGATTCCTCTATGGAAGAGATTATATCGAGGTGGTTGTGAAATATGTAGTACTGTATTGTGAATGAGTATAAAAAGTAAAATGTAAATCAATAGATAATAGGATGTTTGTAATCATATGTTTGGTTTGATTAAAAGTGCAACGCTAATTTAAAAACAACAACTCAACAATCAGCTACTGGTGTTTCTTAATATAAAATGGGTGTAATTTATAAGACTTTTAAAAATAAATTTATCTCACCTAAAATCTCCTTTGGATACAAAAATCATAATATGTAAAACAATACTTCTTTGCTGTTACTGAAACATTATTTATAACTTAATAATACATAAAAAGAAGCTGAAGAAGTTGATAAATTTAAGTATACACTTAGAAAGATGTTTTGTCTTTCATTTACAATAAGACTTCTCGCCATATTGCAGCAGAGAGCATATAATCACAATGTTTAACTCTATCATTAAAGCCTTTGATCACAACCTTAAACCTTAAAAAATTATACAATATTAAAAAATCTAACCTCAATTTGTTTGTTTTCTAGCCTATTGACTTACATTTCATGTCACTACAGGCAGATAAAAAAAAATGATTCTATTGTGATACCGTACTGTTCTAATTGCAGAAATGTTCAATATTTTAAAAGTCTATTTTTTAGTGATATACGTTTATTTTACTCTAAATACTTGTGTGTTTTGGCACTTTCCAATTATTCCACCAAGTTCTTCCTTTTATTTCACTGTTTTTTAACCTCACAGCATTAGCACATGTGCAGACTAGTAACACCACACTACTTATATTTTTTAGTTATTTAAATGACGATTTAGACTTTATTCAACCTCCATCAATTCACTCACTACTACTTAATTATTCTTTAAAATCTGATGATTGCACAAATATTCTGATATTTACAAAAAACTGCATCACATCTTAAAACACGTCCTCTCCCATTGCATGCCAATTTGAGAAGGAGGAAGCCTGCCAGACTATCTCAGAACGCACTTCATTTTTTGCATAGAGGTTAACTTAATCACCTGTTCAATCTACATTCTATATTATGACACATTTTTATGTGGCTTGATGTTTGTATATTTTACTATTTTTTTAAATTGAAGAACATACTATTATTGTTTATTTTTATTCTTTTATCACTTTTATATTGTTTGTAATTACTCAAATTGTTTATATATCTCTCTTGTTGCATGAAAACACTTTCACTGTTCATATATGTATGATTCACCATGTTATTTTATTATTATATCTGCCTTTACAATTTTGTTTAAAAAATGTAATTCTGCCTTTTGATTATTAAATGACTGTTATTACTTTAATTTCTTTAAATTATTTATTTTCCTTTGGGCCTGTTTTTATATTTATGAAAATTATTGCATCTTATATCTTTAACCCTAGAACCGGCAGACGGTACATAATGTACCGTCACTCCAACACATTTGTAACGAGTGATTGTATTGACTATTTGACCCACTAAAAATCTTTTAATCTCAAAAAGACAAGCACCATTGGAAAGGTAATGTTTCAAACTTCAATTTTTATTTTTACAATTTCTTTCTAAAATGTATATTTACGTTTTCTACAAAACAATCAGCGCCCGAATATTCATACAAAACATAACGAAATAACTCAACTTTCGTCAATCTCTACAGCCCGCCCAGTAGGTTTTCTTAGTTAAACCTATATATCGATGGATTCATCACAATTTCCCCTATTCAAAACTTCTATCCAATAAAAAATCGGACAAATAGGTGGGCAGTTATGGAGCGGTTTGAATACCCTTATAATTGGCCAATTTTCCAACCAATAAACAGCCTTACTTATTACACGTGATATCTGTGTGACCACAATCTACTTTTACAGATAATTTGGTATCTTTGTAAAGATAATGCTTCAAGCAACTTTCCCTGAAACCAAATATGTTTTGTTTGAACAGTTTGTTGTGTAGGGCCGTGGGAAAGTGACTGTTATTACGTTCTCATCCTACGTTTGAATTTGAACCCTAACGTACTTTTTAACATGGGTAGACATAGGAGTTTTCGAGGCCTTCTCGTATAGCTTGTATAGACGGGAGATTTCTATATTTGTTCTCACTTTTGTTATTCAAATAATTCTAAGTCAAAGACTTTTATGAAAAGATAATTTACAAGAAGAAAAGATAATATTCTCTACACTTTGTTATAATAATATTTCATTTTTGGGCAAAGCATATATTAGTAAATTACGTTTCAAACTTGGCATACTTTTGATGGTAGTCTTGTAGTAGGAACATAAAAACTCGTATTTTCAAAATAAGAAATTTGAAAATGTTAAATGTTTTTATACAGTTCTATTTAGAACTAAATTACAAAACTTTTTTACATTTATGGAAAAAATTACAAAAAATGTTTACTACTTTTTATGTAGACCTAAAGTTGAACTTTTATTTTTCGTAACTGAACATTTTTTGTTTCTTGAGCCAATAACTTTGTAAATTTTATATTTATCATTTTTTTACTGGCATTTTTTTAACCTTTTTCTACAAAAAAGCTATGGAACACTTTTGGATTGGGGTCATTTACTATTTTTGGCGAATTTTTAAATAAATGCTTGCACACGTCAAAAAATCCATTTTCGTTAAAGCTGCCGTTTCTAGGGTTAATCAAGTTATTTTCTTGTCTGCATTGGCCATATATGTTACAGAAAGTCTTAAAATTACCTGCTCTCTTCGAAAATCAAATCTGTTAATAATTGTAGGCTGAATAAACTCTATATTATCAAACATATTTTAGTTATTCACTTTGAGATATAAAACTTTAAGGTAATCATCGTCTGAAAATAATTTGGTTGTTCTAGACAAAAATGTAAAGTTAATTGAGTTTGAATTTACTTCAGTAATTACAGATGTGGTTTTAAAGTTATTATTGGTACTATTTAAGGAAATAACAAAATATTATAGATACCTCTTTGTTCTTCGGCATTTTCAGTAGATGTCTTAAAGAAATTTAACAATGTATTTTTTTGAATCTTTTTCTTTGCACTGTCTGATGAATTACCTACAAATTAAAAATATACATTATTAGTTTGTAGTTAGACTACATAATTGAAATATTTTACTGAAATTGTAGTTGAGTAAGACAAGCAGTGGAAATATTAATGTTTTTATTTTCAAAACTAATATAGGACGGGAGCTTAAATTAATTTCGCCGCTGGGGTTGGAGAGCGAAGCAAGCAGGGGTGGAGCCCCTAATATCGCTATAATAAAGTGATATCATGGTGGGTTTTTATATATCTAGACTCTAATTAAAATAAAATTGAAACACAATAAAACCAATTTTAAATTTTTTAAACAATTTTATATGAAATAAAAGTTATTAATATATTTGCTGTTTTATTTATTCCTTTTGTATCAGTATATAAATATCCTGAGTAAAAAAGAACTAAGTAGAATTTTTATCTTCAAGAAAAATTATTGTGTATTGCAGGTTTGAAGAGTGTAGGTTTGTTCACCTACTGGCGACAAACAGATGTATGGTACTTTGAAATAAGGTGTCACACTGAACGTGTTAATGATTTAATGAACAGTTTTAAACTGTTGCCTATTGTGGAAACCTCAGTTTATTTATAAACTGTTGCCTATAAATCCACCTCTGAAAGAAAAATTAAATTTTAATGAAAAACATTTTTGCCATACATTTTTGTAGTAAGGTAACATAATACAACATTATATTTATACTTTTTTTTAAAGTTAAATAATTTCAAACAAACCTCTTACCTTGAACCTTCCTGGATGAAAGCCAATTATTGAGGGATCCTTGTTGGTTATCTTCTGTGCTTTTGTTTGTTGTTTTAACTTTGGTACCTAAAATAAACATAAACAAAATACAGAGTGTCCCATAAGTAATGTGTCAAACTTCGGGGAATTGCTCTATGAGTCAAAATAAGAAAAAAAGTTCATATAAACACAGATCCAAAAACGCCTCATTTTCTAGATATCCACCATTTTGTTTTTTTTACAAAATAATTCTTATCTAGAGAACGGTTTGACTGATTGAGTATAAACTTGGCATGAAGTTTAAACTAACAATGATGTATCTCAAGGAAAATAAGCAATTAAATCCAATCATGAGTTTCAAAATGGCGGCTGTTTGAAAATTTCAAACCTAAATTACTAAAAAACTGTACATTTTTCCAAACAATGTTAAGACACCTTTTTTGTAGCCCTTTTGATTCTCTATCGGATGGTATAACTATCAAAACAATTGGATGAAGGATAATAGTTAAGTTATGTGTAATAATTAGTTTATTCAACCCGGCATCCTACACCAACACAGTAATATTGTATGTCATTATCTTTAACTTAGCTATTATCCTAAAAAATATAAAAAGTTATGAAACAAATGTTGGAATGACATAGTTGATCGTCCGTCTCAAGGGTGAAATAATAGAACAGGATTTTCTGCTCATGTTTTAATTGATAGAACTTTGTTTAGTAAAAGTCACCTACACCACTACAAAGGTGTTGCCTTTTTCTGCTTAAAATTCTTCCCTGATTGGGTCTGCTTTCTACTAATTTATTTATTTAATTTTAAACGGCAATGCCAATACTACCATATATATATTACAAGATGGTGGATATTATAACAGCACAATACAACATAATAAACATAACAGCTATAGAACATAATACAGATATCATAATAGCAAAAACACAAAAAAGACATAACAGGTAAGTACAATTAAATAGATTATTGCAGATAACATAAGATGCACGAGATACATAATAACACAATCATACAACAATCAACAAACAATGGATATTGAGGGTAGATTTAACTTTCCTTTTAAAAAAAGGAAGATTATTGTGGAAGAAGTCTACCTCAGCAGAGACGGAATTTCCCAGGCTTTGAAATCTGGCCGGACCTCAAGTAGTTCGTCCTGTAATAGCTGCGATGGAAAAGTTCCGTAGATCCTGGTGTTCTCAAATTTATTCTTCCCAGAAGAGATGGACAATCAATTGAACCATTGAGAAGCCTGAAGAGGAAGATCAAGTCGGAACAATCGAAGCGAACTCCAAGTGGGAGAAGATCTGACCTCCTCATTATATCAGAAACGGGCACATCAATGTATCTGAGACCCATTTTAACACCAACCAACCAACCTAATGAATATATAAGGATTTTTGCATCGAACAGTCTTTTCTGCGTGTCTACTCTAACAATCGACTATCCATATGTTTTCAGTTCCTATCCATTTGTAATATTGTAAACTACTATAACTACTATATTCGATTCATAATTTCATCGAAGTATCGAAGATAAGTGAACAATGTTTCGATGGTTTTCAACGGCTTGAAGTATTACAGTGCATATATTGCTCAAATGTGATACATTCTATAAAGTTTTAAATGATAATGTGCATGTGTACTAAAAATTGCCGGCCACATTTAGGAATAACAATAAAGGCAGAAAATTGAAACGTAATCGAAGGACATCTTACATAATACACAAATTAATTAGATAAAATTATCCTATACTTTAAATAAGACAAAGGTTTTATCAAAATTAAAAACTTACTTTGTAGCAGTAATTTCTTGTTTCCATCACCAGGCCTCAGTTGGCTAGAACAATTAGATGTTGAATTCCTAGTATGATTTAGAAGGGCTGGATGATGTAAATTTGTACTGTCATTATTTTCTTCTACATCTTTACCTAAAAAATAATTAATAAAACTAACTAAAACTTTAAAGTTAAATTACCAAAGTAGTACAGAGATTTTGTATGCATAATCCTACCTGAAAATGTCATGCTGTAGGATAATGTACACTATAGTAAAGACCACGAAAGAATACCGTTGGAACAGGCTTGTATACACCGAGACCTTGAACGCTCCAATCGCCTTATTGCGACGTTGTCACGTTCTTCCCACGATTCTAACCGAACACGGCTGACTCAACGCATTTATAATTCTTTAAACTTGCGCTCAAGCCTCGAGCGGTAAATACCAGGAGTGTTCGAGACTAGTAGATATGGCAACGCTGCGCGCCCATCCTATTTTTTGCCACGCAACGGTATTCTTTATGGGTCTTTAATATAGTTGATTTATTAATTGTGAGTTTTTAACTGCAGTCATTATACAAATAAAAGTACTTCAGTAGAACCTTGTTAAGTTAGATCAACTAGGATCAGACCAGTCTGGGTTAGCAAAAATTCAGATTAGCCAGAGAATGTGAAAAATAAAAATTATTTACAGAAAATCTCCTTTATGTATTGTACTATAATTCAAATAAAATTAGAAACACAAGATAATTATACTGTAAAAAGTATGTAGCGTCCAAGGCGTATTAAAGAAGGAGTGTGCATGCGCAGCTTCTCCCTCCACTCCAGCCTACCCGTGACGTAGAGTGCTACAGTCGGAGTTCCAGTCTAGACTCCTTCCCCATATTTACCACCGAAACCTGTACGACCTTCAAGCTTTTTTGAAGTCAAATTATGTTATTAATTATAGGCAAAATAGTGTATTATTGTAATAACATTTCTTATAATTAATAACCATTAATTATAATGCCTTTTTGTACCGTGTTTGGCTGCGGTAACTCAAACAAAAAAGTCAGCTTTTTACAAGTAAGGTTTCATCGATTCCCAAGAAATGATGATCTACGAAATAAAAAGCTACACTATCCCTGATTAACATAGGCTATAATTCATTTTAATAAAAACATTTTGTATTTCAATATTTGTAAATTTAGTCGGAAAAAATCTTAGGTTAGACCTAGAATGATGAACCAACACATGTATTTACATTCATTACCACAGCGACCAATTGAATAAAATAACAGATAAAACGAGTGTTTGCTCCAATATTTCCATTAACAGCTGATTTCATACTTTGAAGCAATTATTTGTATTTTTAACTTTTAGGATATGTTTTTATTAAAGTGTAGACCTGAGCCTTGCTGGTTCTTTTAACCTTTATTATAACTGCTGTTATAAAATATACGAAAAATTTGATTTGAACATTTAACATTATTTACCATTTTAGCTTTAGGGTTATTATGAATCCTAAACAATTATTATAAGAAAACATAAAATGATTATGTGTTAGAAGATTCCAACGAGGTTGGCGTGCGGAGCACGCAGGGGTTTCCCCTATTTTTGTATATTTTGGATTTATAACTAAACAATTTTGTAGTATTTTTCTAAAACCCTTACTTTTAAAACTTTGGTTTACCAATTTGGTTTATTTTTCTTCTGAAACGCAAAAATAGTTAGAGAAATTTGTTTAAATATTTTGTTTACATGGCAATGTTCTCCATACTTTCCTGCACAACAAAATGTATAATAGTGTACACTTTACTTGAATAGGATACATTCTATCTAAGTGATAATGACAAGTGTACAAGCAGTAAAAAAGTGCCTGACGCTTAGACGGTTAAAACATATATTTTTAGAGTATTAAAATTGTTTTATGTTTGAAGTGGACAGAATTTATGCCATAACTGAAATGCTGTTGTATGTTATTAAATAATTTTAAAGAGTAACAAAAATAAAATATTGGTGGTACAAATTATTTTATTTATGTGATGTATAACTCTTTAAAAAAAATATATATAACCCTAAAATATGCTAGGTTACAATTACAATTTAAAAAAATAATTACAAAATTATTTTAGTACAGTAAAAATAAATAAATGTTTGTTAGTAGTCAAATTTACGATACATAAGTAATCCAGTTACACAATTTTGACATAAGTAATCACAATTTTAGATAATTTCAATTTTTGAAAAGTTAATTTAGTAGCCTACTAGTAATAGTAGGCCTAGTAATCATAAAAAAACCAATAAACTGGAAAAATCACCATCTTATTGATGGTAAAAGGTTTTACCCTATAAAGCTACTTAAATTTAACAACTCTTTAAAAATTCATATTTATACATTAAACAAAATTTACCTTTTCACAACAATGTGAATAATAAATAACGAAGAGAAATGAGAACTAATAACAAATTGGATTAGCGTACATTCAATCGCCGCAAGAAGCGAGTAACTATGGTTCCGATTATAATCTATGTAGGACAGCTATAACTTTCATAAAAAAAATTGATGTCAGTATTTACTACATGTTATTCTCTACATTTCTATGTTTTTGAATGCCTACCAAAAGTAATAGTAAACAATTTCCTCACTTAGGGTAGTTTTTATGTCAATCAAACCCGTATATTAGATTTAGGCTTGTTTCAAAATTATACGCCTATGAATATTTGACCATGGACATAGATTATTTTAATGCTCACTTTATTACCTTTCCGTCGATACCAAAAACATAATTTTTAGACTACCATAAAGTATTTAATTCGCAGTTTGAGCAAAAGCTTACAATTGCGCTCGGAACTGCTGGTTCAGTGTGTAGCACGTGACGTAGCTGCGTGGGCCGGACGAGTTCACGCTCCTCGATGCACACACCTTCTTTAATACGCCTTGTGTAGCGTCTACTTTGTGAGAAAAAAATGTTGTAAGGTTCTGTTGTCTCCTTGAGAACCTCTTGCGACCTGCATGATCATGCATCCGCATCAGCCGAAGGAGCTCATTTGGTATAGTTTCCTTGGGAATAATCAGAAATAAAAGTTTTTAATATTGTTTCTATTTTTCATCCAATTAAGACAGTTAAAGTCCCTACTCCGAACTCAGCAGCAATCTTCTCCTATTACAGTTCGCCTTTATTCTACACAATGCTTCTATTTCGCTTTAAATTGTCACAACAACATTTTTATGTTTCGTAGCCAATGCCAAAATCGCAGAGAACGGTACACAATTTGCACACTAATAACTAAGCAAACGAATACCAACAAGAGTGTAGCACAACTGAAGTGAACGTGGGACACGTGCAGTAGTGTTGATTGTAACTGAAGCATAGCTGGTGATGACCAATTAATTGTATATTGTATGGCTTAAAACGATGAAGTTTCCTCAAGATTTACTACACAGTAGTTTGTGATGCATGTATTTCTAAGCAGCCCATTTAGTTGTGGAAGGCCTTAACTTTTAACAAGGCATAAACAGCCATTTGTTTGAAATTGTACAAAATTTGTTTGTTGTTTTGAAAACTAAGTTTTTAAAAATTTATATAACTATTTTTTGGTAGCAGCAGATTGTTAAATATTATTTATACTAATACAACAACTTCTTTTTTCTAGCATCCTATTTATGAATTAACTTTTTCAAAAAGAAAATTGTAGGCTATCATGTAATTTTGAAAGACATTATTCAATAAAAACTTTCTTGATCAAACTTACGTAACATCAACACTTTGTATTTTATTTGGACATTAACATAATGTAATCCTAATGTATTAGCCTACTAAAATGGGTTAACGTTATGGACTAAATGCTCAAGAAAAACTACTCAGTTTTTCAAATTAACACTAAAAATGAAAATGCTATGAAACTTTATAAATAAGGTTACCAGTAATGGTATTCATCAAATATAAAGTCAATGAGTAAGGCAGATAACATACTTGGAAAAGTCTTTTTCACAAACTTCAACAAACAATTGAGTGCTCGTTTATCTAATACTGCGACATATGCAGGCGAATTTAGAGCTGATATCAGTTGTTCGCTAGGCTCACGATGTTGAAATATACTTTGAGGTCTAGTTGTTTCTGGAACACAAATATTAAAACTTGAAATGAAAGAATATAGGTTAAATAAAATCTGTAAGAGTATGAACAATTTAAAAATGATATAATTAACAAATTTAGTTATTTGATCACTTTGCTAAAACAACAGTTAGCCTACATTATTTAAATTGAAAAATTTAGATAACTGGTAGCCCTAATTTAAACATACCAGAGGAAAAAATACTAGGTCTTGTAGGTTATTTAATAATTTTACTCTAAATTTTCTTTATTTTAATAGGCTAAGTTACATATACATCATTATAAATGTAATTTGTGAATAAGTCTACTATTATTCGCCTAAGAAAAGTTATAAAGAATGAGAGTGAGAAGAAAGAGAAAAAATCATCTACTGTATTTCATACGTAGATGATTTTTGGACAAGCAATAATTTTCAGTTAGTGTATAAGCGCACTATCTCAATGCAGACAGCTGTTATCTATAACGTCTCTCCTAGCAATGTAATACTACTCCAGCAGCTCAAAATGAATAATCCTATAAGTTAGGTATTTTGTTTTAAGGTCTAACATAATAAAACTGTTTATAGCTAGTGTAATCTCTGTGTTGCCTTTTCTTAGGAAATAAGAATAAACATGAGAATTCATGAGTATGTACCGGGACATCATGAAAGACAGTCGATTATTGAGTTCGCGTGCTTATTGAATGTTAAGTGCGTGTAAATGTTTTGTGTTTATATCTAACTATGTGTTAAGTGTTTGTGTTTGACGAAGGGAAACCTGAACTGCTTGAAAATGGCTGAATAACAGAAACGGCTGTCGTTTAAACAACGATAGTTTAAGAATATTGCAGACGGTAAGTTCATATACTTATTAATGAGAATTCACTTACTACAACCATAGCTATGTGCTTGAGACGGTAGCAATCAGACATATTATTAACCTGAGATATGCCTTTGTAAAATTACAATTTGCAATGTACTGATATGTTAGGTAAAATTTTATATTCATTTTGTACAAGCAATACATGTTATAAACATCAACCTATTTTTTAGGAATGTTGGCAGCTTTTTGTCATCCAATTAAACAGCATATTAATAGCATATTATGTCAAAAGATAATATAAAGTCCCTGTTGGGACAGATGTGTCATAAAGAAGTGATCAAAGATATTATTAATTTTATAGGCCTTAAAGTAAAGGTAAAAAACATAGATTCAGGACAAACTGCAAAATATCATTAGGAAGTAAGCATTCATAAATACAATTAGCATCCAAATAAATTATTGGTGCTTCAATTTGAATAAAATTAATAATACTGTTAAGGCCTTTTCTCAAACATAAGTGTCCCAAGCCTTAGGTCTATAATGAGGCATTCCTGATAAGGCTGTGTAGTTAGCATAGGCTTAATGGTTTTGATTAAAATTCTTTACTGGCAAGTAAACGATGCTTGTTCAATCCATGTGAAGTCAAAATTATTTTGAAGCAATTATGGACCAACTTTAAAATAATTAAAAAAAGTATAAAATTACAATAGGCCTACACCTATACTAAGCTTTCTAAAGTAGGCTAGGTACTTTTATCATTTTAATTAGGGAAGTTAGGCAAAGTGGTACAAACTATGTTTCAACCGTTCAGGGGGTGTAAATTTACTTTAAAACACTCAGCCTCCTTCAGATGATAGGCCTATGTTAGGAATCAGCACATTGTAGGGCTACTATTGAATGTTGGTAAACATATTGTGACTTAAGTCTGGGCGTAAGTTTACTATTCGACCCTAGTCTAATATTTTTGTAGACAATGACGTTGTTTTACATTCTACTGTTAAATGTTGAATACAGGTAAATAGACTGCGGCTAAATACTAAAGGTTACAACCTTTCAGGTATTTTTTTTATTATTCCTTCCATTTCTATTGCTATAGGTTAGCCTAGGGTTGAATAGCAAACTTGCGCCAAAGACCGTAAGTTAGCATTTCAGGCTATTTTTTAAAAATGTTTTCATTACGAGGTGTCCTAATGTAAACATTTAGTCAAGTTTATGTTTTGTTAAATTTAGGTTAGCATTAGTTTAGAGGGCGTAAGCTTTAATTTAGCTGACAAATCTATAGGCCTAGGTTTAGTTCAAAATTTTAATTGTAGACCCTGGTAAATAAACGTAACATAAATGTAACACAATTAAAATTAATTATAACTTACCTCCTGTGTTGTTAAAATTTCTAGTGTTTTGCATTGTAACCTAATTCATATCATTGTTTAGGTTCAGATCTTGTAGGTTATCTGTAACAAATGCCAGATTTAATTTAATTTTAATAAACACTAAACAAATATTTACACTTCTATTATTAACACAATTCTGTTCTTTAGAGGATTCCCAGCCATGTAGGTATTACAATTATTAAATAGAATCAACTTTTAGGTTTTAGAGTTTATTTATATTACAATGTTTACCGCGAAACTGCGAAAGAGGAACACGATTGTCTAGTGTCTAGCGCCTAGAAGTTCAGTGAATCTTTTTCAGTATACATTCAAACAGCTGATTACCGATTGGAAATTTGGAAAACCATGTCATAATGTGTCAAAATATTATGTGATGCCATGGAGTAGCGTTTTTTTTTAAATAAACCAGTTTAGAATTATAAATGATTGAACAAGATTCATAAATAGTGAGTCTATTCTGTAAACATTTCTCATTGTAATGGGCAAAAGTTAATATATTATTACAAGAACATTATTAATAGTACCAGGAGACCAAGCTAAAGCTCGATTATAAGCAGGCCTATGATTTCAATAATAAATATTGCATTATTGAGTTTTGAGGTTAGGCCTATAACATTAAATAACTAAATAAAGGGTATATTCAACATTAGGCTTACCTGTAATAAAAATACAGTTTAAAGGATTAACCATAATCTCAACGCTATGCCTCAGAAATAAGTCAGGCCTAAATTAAAGTTTAATATTTCAATATCGATTTAGGCCTAGGGCCTAGTCCGCTCACGTCAATAACTATTATTGCAAATTTTCGTGAACATCGTTTAGGTTAGGCCTATAACATTAAACAACTAAATAAAGGGTATGTTTATTTAGCAGAAGTATTCGTTGCCATGGTAACTATAAATAGATTCAACATTAGGCTTACCTCTAATAAAATATACAGTTTAAAAGAAAGCAGATGATTATTGTAATGGCATTGAAAATATTTGCATCAGCTGTGCTTTGTATTGTTTAAAATGGACAAATTTCACTTTTTAATTTAATAAAAAGACGTAGAAAACGAATTTTCCCAGACTGGTGACCATTTCCAATCGATTTCTCGTGGCCAAAAGCCCCATATAAAATGAAAAAATGAAAAATCCTTAGACGGAGATTCCAGATCCATTTAGCAGACAAACAATTATCTCTCGTTTTAGAAGATAAGATATTATGTATAAAAAAAAAAACAAAAACACACACATTATTGTTAGTTATGCATACTGTTACTTTGTAATGACAAAAAATAATTAATTGGATTTGGTTCGCTATTAAATCGAACCTTCCTTACTACAAATAATTTTACATTCTCACTATAGGCCTACTATAGTATAGAGAAAGTACTGTATAGTGATCGCAAAAAATCGATGTTGAGATTTTTGTGGAACTATCCGTTTTGGGACCCCTGAGTTTAAAAAAGTGGCTTTTACAAAATGTATGTCTGTATGTCTGTCTGCATACAAAGCTAGAGAGAAAATTAGTCTTTCGATTTCAAACAAATTTGCACCAAACATGTCAATTAGGCCTGTATAGATGAAAGAAAAAAGGTTTCGAAAAATTTTGAAAAACCTTTTCTGCCAAAAAACCCCCAAAAAATCAATTATTATTTTTTATAAAAATGGCTCTAACGATTTTGATCAAATTTGGCTTATTTGTAGCCCTTAAAGTACCCTACCACATGCGAAAAACCGCATCTTTCTAAAATTTCTCGTTTAGCTAATAATAACTGATTTTGGAGGTTTTTTGGCCGAAAAGGAGGTTGTTTGTCAACATTTTTCAAAACCTTTTTTCCTGCATCTATCCAGGCCTAATTGACGTGTTTGGTGCAAATTTGTTCGAAATCGATCGGATAGTTTTCTCTCTAGATACTGTAATAATTAATTGTCCGAACGTAAGCGAGGTCTCCGTTTTAACTCGACCGTTCGGCATTTCGTCTGTGTGTCTGTCTCACGATTACGGCCAAACGCCTTGACCGATTTTGATGATTTTTTGCATGAATGTTCCTTATTCCTAGGCCGAGCCAAGTATATGTACGGGTTTTTCCATTTTTCATTTTTAACCCCTTAAATAAAATAAAAATGGCGGCCGGACCGTTTCTCTCAGTGTAAGCTTTTTTCCAAAGCCAGTTTGTGGCTTAACCGTAAATCTAATTTAAAAACTAATAACATTTTGCTAGTAGCAAATTAAATTTTAAACAAAATTGTATTCTTGATTTTTTTCCGTATCTCTAACGGTAAGCTCACAAAATGGCCGTAAACTTCGAATTTGTTAAAAATCGTCCAAGTTTTTATATTTCAACCATGTTTTTATACGTTTATTCTAAACCAATTCAAAAGTGTTCCATAGCTTTTTTGTAGATAAAGGTTTAAAGAATTCATATATGCCAGTAAAAAAAAATTATTGAAGTAAGATTAAGAAAGTTATAGCTCAAGAAACAATCACGTTCAGTAAAGAAAGGAAAATGTTTAACTTTAGGCCTACATAAAAAGTAGTAAAAATTATTGTAATTTTTTTCATAAATGTAAAAAAGTTTCGTAATTTAGTTCTAAATAGAATTGTATAAAAATATTTATCAATTTCAAATTTCTTATTTTGAAAACACCAGTTTTTATGTTCCTACTACAAGACTGCTAACAAAACTAGGTCTGTTTTGAATAGTAATTTAGGAATATATCATTTGCCCAAAAATTACATATTATTATAAGAAAGTGTAGAGGATAAATCAAAGAATTGATCTGTATACCTGTAAATTGTCATTGTAAATTTCATAAAAGTATTTGACTTAGCTTTACTTGAATTATTACAAAATGAGATGAAACAAATGAAACCTCGCGGCGATAAAGGACATACAAAAAATGACTGTAGGACACCGTGGGAAGTGGAACATCTTTAGCAGTTAAAGCTCAAGAAAAGAAATAAAAACGAGAACTAGAAATCCCGGAATCGCGGGAATTGTAAATAATGTTTCACTGGCCAAACCTTGTGCTTACTTCCTTACTGGCACACTATTTTCAACCTAAGCTCAAAACCACATTTGTTATTTCAACAAGCGAGGTCTACTGTTCACAGAACTACTAGTAATAATACTTATTAGTTAATCTCCTACTTTAATATCACCTCTCCTACAATTATGAAGTCACAGTGAATCTAATTAATAATTTAAATATGTTTGTGAGAAAGTATGTGCTTGTTCCTGGTACCGTTTATGTATATTAAAACAAAATATTTTTATCATCAACATTATCAGACGTAGTTTCTTATTGTTTAATAACTGTCTACTCTACAATATTCGATGAATCAATTTGCATATATTCATTCGTTTAACGATTAAAATGCCATTCCCATGAGCCAATTTTTTTAATGATGACTTCTTTTTTTTTCATTTAAAAAAAACCGCACCAATGTCGGTCTGGTAGATCTCCAGTAATAGGTATCAATAGGGTTTTAAACTAAAACCAAAACAACTAAAAAAGAGCCCTTACAAATAATATACCAATGAAATAAAAACGACATTTCGTAATTTTTTAATAGTAATGACAACATTTTCTTTTATTTAATTCAAACCGCACTAAAAACCGACATCGACCAGGTAGATTTGTAGAAATAGTATCAATAGGGTTGTAATCTAAAATTAAAAACTTAAAACATTTTTTTTTTTTGTTTTTAAAGGCGAAAACCCTAGGTGGTTATATCGCCTGTAAAAAAAATTAAAAACTTAAAAAGCGGCCTTGTTAATATAGCCTACCTTATAAGTGTACAAATAATGACCTACAAATTTGTGTGAATGAAATATTAACTACTTTTCATACATCAGCAAACAAACCGGAACGGTAGATCTCTAGATATAGGTATGACCATGAGGGTTTTAATCTTAAAAAAAAAAAAAATAAAAAAAAATATTGCCCTTACAATGGAAAATGACATTTGATAATTTTTTTATAACAATCACATTTTATTTTATTCAAAACCAACCGCAAGAAAATCGGTCTCAAAGATCTCCAGAAATAGGTATCAATACGGTTTTAACCTTAAACAAACAACAACAAAAATCTAAAAGTGCTTTTATTAAAAATGGAGACTCATGAAATAAAATTGGCATCTCATAATTTGTTGATAATAATGACAACATTTTCTTTAATTTAAAACTAACAGCATTAAAAAACGGCAGGTAGTGTTCCAGAAATAGGTATCAATAGGGTTTTAACTTTTAAAAAACAAACTCAAAAGTACCCTTATAAATATACCAATGAAATAAAATTGATATTACATTTTTTTTAAATAATAATAACAACATTTTCTTTCATTTATAACAAACAGCTTTAATATCAGCCCGGTACTTAGATCTCCAGGAATAGGTATCAATATGGTTTGAAAAATTGTATCCAATCCATTTTTTTGGACACGTAAATTTTTATCTGCGCAGGCGCATTATGATCAGCACAAACACAAATACTAAATACAATAATTAGTAAGTCTACCTCGAAATATTTGAGCTTCCATTAATTTTTACTTTCTCCCCTATACCATAGTATATGGAGAAAGTATTGTATTCGTCAAAATTTTCGAGTTTGAGTTTTTGGTGGAAATAACCGTTTTGGGTCCCCATGAACCTAAAAAAGTGGTTTTCGGAGTGATGTCTGTGTTGGTGTCTGTGTGTGTGTGTGTGGGTGGATGTTATCAGACCTAGAGCCTAAACCAGTCGTCCGATTTTGATGAAATTTGGTATGGAGGTACTAATCCACGGTATATCCAGGCGTTTTTTTCATTTTTGTGAATTTTTTATTTTTAAGGGTAATTTTCCCATAAAAACCCTTAAAATAACGGAAAATCAACTTTTCTCAAAAACTGCTCTAACGATTTTGATTAATTTTTATAATTTATTAGGGACCTAAAGTACTATAAACTGTAAAATTTTAATCAAAATCGTTCGAGCCGTTTTTGAGTCAAGTTGGTTTTTCCGTTATTTTATGGATTTTTATGGGAAAACAGCTTTAATAAAAAATCACATCTCCTACCCCACCCTACAAGTCACAGTGAATCTGTTTAATAATTTAAATGTTTGTGAGAAAGTATGTGCCAGTTCCTGGTACCGTTTATTTTGTATAGGTTAGTTAGTATTAATAGTCTAATATTGTCGTAACGATTGAAATCATTTGATAAAAGCGTAAAACTTAATGGTTTTATTAAATATTATTGTTTTAGAGTTACGAACTAAGTTTATGAAAGAAACCAAATTGTAGAGTTATGAGTTTAAAACTTTACCAAAAAAAATCATATCTAGGGGATTTTTATTGGTATTGCTATAGCAACAAACGGTATATAATAACATTATAATAGCTAATTAGGTTGACTAGAATAATTAATAATTCAAAACAATTTTAGGTTGTCTCGGCCTGGACCAATATCAATTATTTAAAACAGTATTTAGGCTTCACCTAAAAGTTTGATAAGGAAACGGTAAAAATGTATTCAAATTTTGTAATTTTGATACAATTTTAAACTCCTGCCTTTGGACGTATTCGTCAGAACGCCAGTTCATCAGAACACCTATTTATTTAAATTTAATCAGTTTTTAATAATATACTAAGAACCAAAACCGTTAACAGTTAACCAAAAACCAACTAACCGTTAGTTTGCTAATTTATTAATTCTTAGTGTTTATACTGGATCAAGTGTTATGTTTGAAATGAGCTGCAGCAAATTAGAGTTGACCGATAGGGGCTACATCTATAAGTAAGGAAATAGACAATTATAAAGATAAGAAGTAAACCTATTCTTCTTTTGTGCATTCCTACATTATTTTTAAATCATGAACTACTTAATGATTGTCTAGGCCAGCTTCTTTCATTTGTAATCGCGTGTTACCGTGTTTAGAGGTCAAAGTATTATTATAAATAATAATATTAATGTATTCCATTGGCTACTGGTGTAGTGAGACGGTCGCATTGCTCTATGTGTGATACAACATGGTAATGGTACACTAAAGCTTTTCAAACCATATCCGCTAACCAGGTGATTTTTTTAAGCAATGTTGACAGGGTGGCAACTCTAGAAAAGCGAACCCCTCCCTCCGCCGTCTCTCATGCTATCGTGTCAAGTACGAAAGTAAGTAGGCTACATAATTATATATTTTAGCAATAAAGACCTTTATTAATTTATTAAATTACAAACAAATTATATTGTTTAAGAAAAAAGTAATTGTATGAAACTAGTATTTTTTACGTTGAATTGAAATCTATTAACTTATTTTTTATACGACAAAATGGTAAGGAGTAAAGAACTCGAAATACAGGATGCTGGAGTGAATAAAATCCTTGTATCGGATGTCCACACATGAAGAAACAGTTAAGACACTGCATCGTGAGAGCCGAGGCCTGCAGTAGCCGAATTTCTGATAAGAAAAGAGATGCGTTTCAGGGAACCAGAATTTGAAATTCACTTTCATAAGATTTTGTAAACAAATTCTTAAAAAAAAATAACGCAAGTTGTAATTTGTAAACATAATCAACTATAGCATATTCTACGTTGCTCTTCTCTTTTGTTGCTTCTTTGTTCTCCCTTTATCTCTCTCTCTCTTACTCCCAATGAATTATGTATTTATTTTAACTTTTCAAATATATATCCAATGGGTAACTCGAGCTCAATTCGAGCTCCCCAACAATGAGCGATATGAGGAGTTCCTGTAAGTGTGGACGTGGGAGAAAACGGGCTTCGAAAAGTGACCATTCTTAACGTCACGCATCCTTCTGCTCTATCCGTTACTCTTGTACTCGCAGGGAAGATATACGTGAACCCCTCATGATGTCAAAAAAAAAACTTTGAGCACGCTTTACGGCTGAACCTAGCGGATTTACGAGCTGAAAATTGGTAGGTATCAAGGCGTTTTAAAGGCCGCTGATCCAAAAATGGAGTCAAAAGTAATTCCAACCCTTGAAAGTTGTCCATAACTTTTTTTTATTTTTCTTAATATTAATTTTTATACTTTTATTTTATCATTATTATATTTTTTTTTTTCATTTTACTTATTTAATTTTTGCGTGGATTAGGTAAGTTCTTTGACTGGGTGGGCAATAACGGCCACTAGGTGGGGCGTTTGCCCAAGACGGTTGTTACTTACTCAAAAAATGGCCCGCCGCTAACTTAAAACCCCATACAAACAGCAACATCTACTTAAAGATCATATATTGAGCGGTTAAATAACTTATGGCTTAAATATTAATTGGTTTAAAATATGACGTGATTTAAAATCAGTTAGGCCAGGTTTACAGCACGCTGGAGGCGAGTAATATTCAAATAGATGCATGCGGGCTGCCTCGTAAACTGTATCGATGCTCATCGTTACCCCGTACTCTTACTGACAAATGGCATTTACGTGGGACCACGGTGCGTCCTTTGATTTAGTTTGGTTCCAAATTTACGTGACAGCTGGTTGGTTAATGTGCGTTATAAGTAGGAGCGGTAGACTTACGATGTTTTAAACAATAATTTAATTCGTCCAGTAAACGCAAGACTAACTAAAAATCTACCACTGCTACTGTATGCATTTTTGGGTTCGAGTAAAATCAGAAAACTAATTGCGGTACCAGCCAGAGATAAATAATCTCCTCAACAAACCTTTGAAACCCAACTCAAAAAACTAACAAATTCCGCAAAATCAATATTCCATCAATATTGGTTTCAGTGTATGGTTCAGCTTTTAAGATGTTGTAAAGAAAGTCAGTATCGTAAACAGATTTAAGTATAGTGACTTACAATTTTATATTTATAAACTACAGGCCATGTCTGATACCTAAAAACTTAGGTTGGATACAAATTCTGGTCACGGCTGGAATTCTCGGCTTCTAATAACACCTCTCATTTTAAAGGAATTTCAATTTTGTAGTTCAATTTTTTTCTATTTTGAAGTTTAACCTAACAATGATCTATTTCAAGAAAAATTAGCGATTATATCCAATCATGCATTTTAAAGTGGCGGCTGTTTGAGAATTCCAAAACTAAATTACTCAAAAACATTACATTTTAACAAAAAATGTTAACACCTTTTTTTGTAGCCCTTTTGATTCTCTATCTAATAAGTTCAAGGTAATAACAGCATATTATGTACATACAATATTGTTGTGTTTACTGTGTTGGTATGCGATACCGGGTTGAACAAACCAATTATTACACGTAACTTAGCTGAATCACCCTGTATATAGGAGGAAAAAAATTTATTTAAATTATTTGCTCCTAAGGTGTAAAATATTGTCTGTGACAAAAATGTTAGTCAGGCTAAATGTACATATAGACTCACCTAAAACTGGCGGAAATAGTGGGTTTTGACCTTTCTGACACATAGCTGATCTTGTATGTAAGTCTAAATGGGAAACAGATTGATTTGGACGAAAATCACTATATATTTTTGAGCCAGTGAACTCATTTATTTATTCATATATGCGAGCTAAGTCGCGGGTATTCCTGCTAGTAATAATACGTCTAGAGAGGTTATAAAGGCACGTTTAGAGAGATTGTGGTGATGGTTTCAATGTATAATGATTTGTGTATAAGATTTCATAACTAAAAGGAAATGAAAACTTAAATTTGTTTAAAATATGAATAAGTAATGGAATTAATTACAATGAAAATTATTTTTAGTAATATTATTGACACGATTATTATAAGAACTATAATCCACTTTACATACATGGATTTGACTCACAAGAGGAAGCATTACATTTATTTCAATTGCAGATTGAAAGTGACTCGTTTGTAGAAAATTCGTTTGTATATTTTTGGTTTGAAGACTTGCACTGGTGTTGAAAATAACTTGATATTACCCCTTCATAATCTGACATATGCGACTACGTAGGCAGTGTAGTAAAGAGAAAAGTATGTACAGATAAAACAGGCGTTTATATAACACGTTTAAAACAAATGTGCTGGTTCGACTCGTCACACTGGTAATTAAGAAGTTATTTGTGTTTCTTATTTCTCACAAGCTTGATAAAAATTGAGGGTTTTACAAAACTATTGGCTCCTGAATTCTGGGTGCTTCTGGGTTTTATTGAAGCAATTTTATTTGGAGTAAGTTTTCGAAGCCGACAACACACCCGGCAGAAAAGGGAATACGTGGAGAGAGTTTTAAAATATCTGTGGCTTTTTCTGGCTGACAGAATCAACATAGAGTAAAAACTACTTAAGATAAAAATACTAAAATTTAAAGGTATATTCTTATTGGGTCATAGAACCACACTAAGAAAGGAATTTGCACAACTTTGATTTTAAAGCGTAAAACTGGTGGAAATGGTTCACTCCTAGCCCTACATCAGATGAAACAGCTGATTCAGATCAAAAAATTATCAACACATGTTAGTTGAATGCATTTACATTCATTACCATAGCAACCAACTTAGCAATTTTGGAATCAGTTTGTTATTCTTCACAACCAACAGCTATTTAGGTTAATACAGTCGAAGCAAACACAGACAAAAAGTTAGAATCGGTTAATAAATTCCTTCACAACCAACAGTTTTTTTTAGGTTAGGTTTATAATATATCACTCTATTTTATAAAACAATCATAAATTTCAATCAAAAAAACTGGCCCTACTGAGTATACGCCGCACTCACACCGCCCTATCCCGATCCAAGTACCTCTGACTTAATCATTCTTCGCTCATTGTATTACATAATATATAGCGTTGTAAATATATGCTCTACTGAACAGGTGGTTCAAGCTGATATTTTTTGGTACAGACAATGTAAAAATTAGGAGACAAACATGGAGATTTAGGGAAACGTTTACAATCTTGGAACTCGATGGAATTAAGTATTTTAATTAAGAAAATTAAAACGGAACAATCAAAAAATATCTTATTGGCAGCGAAAGGGGGAAAGTACCACAGCCTATATGCAAATTTAAATTTACTTTTGGGTGAAAAGGGATATTTTAACGATAATTTTACAATAAAGGAAATAAAACGGATATTTAAGAGTAGGGCAGAATTAATTGCTTTAAATTATAAACCGTGGGTTCAAGGGGGAAATTTCATGAGTTCGTTGTGCAACATGGGAGTAAAGGAAGATGTTTTTCACTTTATACCAGTACGTCCGATATTAGCCGAATTTAGAAAGTCTTGCTTTCATTGAAAGGTATTGTCTAGACTAGAGTTTGAGGAATTTATTAATGGTAGAGATTGGTCAACTCTTTGTAGATTTGTTCAAAATGAATGGAGTGTTAGATGAAAATGATTGTATAGATGGAGTCTTACACAAGAGTTTAATTTGTCAATGTTTATTTTGTTATTAGAATGGGCGTTAGAAATGACAATACAGAAAATATTTGATACAAAATAATTTGATCAATTATTGTTTATGTAGATTTGTTCAAAATGCATGGCGGTGTAGATGGAGTCTTGTACAAGAGTTTAATTTGTCTTAATATTTATTTCGTTACTAAAAAATTTTTTGTTAACTTTTAACTCAGTATATTTTTTTTTAAAGCTGAATTTATCTTTTTTATTTCGTGGTTGTCTAAATACTTCTAAAGTATTGGTAGAATGAAAAACAAATTGCAATTAACATATTTGATTAGCCTCCTATTCAGAGAAAATAAATATTTAAAATTATTTGTTTACATGACAAAATATTACACAGAGGTACTAATCGCCTAAAAAATATGTTTTTATCGTGAATTGTGGGACACAACTGCGTGTTTTGCACGCCTATGCTCGCATGTAGGGAGGTAGCTCTGAGGATAGATCATGATATATCTGTAGATTGTTTTTAATCTATGGAAGTAGCCTCCTACCAAGTATGATTTAAAATGTTCTTGTGATTTTATTACCCTCTATTACACGCTTCTAATAGGTTTTATACAGGTCTTATGATATTCTAATTTATATAAATCTGTTCTAAACTAACACAATTATTTATTAATTAATTCTCCAGTTTTACTCTACACTCTACGAATAGTTTATTGTGGACCCATTTCTGGCGACCTCATTAACAGAGCTGAAATGATCGGGATAAAAACTAGGCCTATTGAGAGAGACTGAATAACAATAAATTGCTTCGGTTATAGCCCGCTCAAGGCTGCCTTGGCTCATCTTCACGTTACTGGGTCGAAAGTTTCGAAATAAATATCGACTTCCGAAAGCGAATTGTTTTAACCTGCTTAGGTCTAAACGGAACAGATTCCGTATTGGTTTGACATAAAGAATGGATAGTTAGTAGGCTGCGTCTAGATTGTGTGTATGTTGGCAAATGTATTGTTACTAGCATGACTTTGACACTTATAGACAAAAGCCTAACCTAAAAACTAATTATAGAAATGATGACAACGTACGAAATCAGCCGTTGATGGAAATGCCACTGAGAAGTAGATTGAATGGCAGTTTTGAGGTGACAAAGTAAACAGAAGTTTATTTCACCAACAATGACAATCTACAACCTGCTGTACTGTGTTATAAATGGACAAATCAGATTATTGTTTATTATTTATATGCCTAACTTTGAAACTCTTTTCCCCTCACACTTACTTAAAAAAGATTGTGTTTCCGCCGATGACTACTATTCATGGGGGGGAGGAGGGGAGGATAAAATTTGAATATTTTGCACATGCGAATATCCTACCCCACTTTTACAAACCCAAAATAGAAAATATGTAGCGGTAACCCATAGCTGGAAATAATTCGTAGTGAAGATCATAAAAATGTTTTTTTCTAAAAAGAAAATACTGTACTACAATTAGTGTGCGTGTAATACTAAATTAGAGACTAAGTAAAATGATGCTGCTATTAAAAGTTTGAATGAGTATGTTACGGGTAAAGTTAGATTAACGGTTAAAACTACCCGGGTAATCCTAGAATTAACCGTTAATCTAACTTTACCCGTAACATATGTATTAAAAAAAATAGCCTAAAGTTCTAACTTACAGGCTCTAGTCTCAGTATGTTTCTACCAGGGCTCTGGTTTCTACTATGTAAACATATACATTTATATATAAGTTTGTAACATTTCTTAGTTTACTAAAAAAGGGTTTCAATTTCTAAACATAACTTATATATGTTAAATTATATTGCGGACATTACCCATGTATCCTGGTTAAAACTAGGATTACCCGGATAAACCTAGTTTTAACCGTTAATCTAACTTTTCCCGTAAACAAATACATTAGTTTTACGCATCAAAAGTTCATCTTCCAGTGGATAGACTTTAATCATAAAACGGATCATATATTTATATTGAATAATCCTCTTCATCTCCACGATATCAGTAAACCAGCTTATGTAAATGGGAAAACAGTCTTGTTAGTTTTGGGAAAATACAGAAGTATTAAAAGCGCAAAGTTCATCTTCCACCGGACAGGCTTTATTCCAGAAACGGATCATATATTTATGTTGAATGATCATACTCACCTCCGCCATCTCATTAACCCAACTTATGAAAATGAAAAAACAGTAACGGGCTTGTTAGGTTGGGATAAATACAGAATTATTAAAACACCGACGTCCATCTTCTACTGGACAGACTTTAATACTGAAACGGATCATATATTTATGCCGAATGATCCTCTTCACCTCCGCTATCTCACTAACCCAACTTATAAAAATTTGAAAACAGTAATGGTCTTGTTAGGTTTGGGAAAATACAGAAGTATTTAAAACACCAAAGTCCATCTTCTACTAGACTGACTTTAATCCTGAAACGGATCATATATTTATGTTGAATGATCCTCCTCACCTCCGCCATCTCATTAACCCAACTTATGAAAATGGGAAAACAGTAATGGTCTTGTTAGATTTGGGGACCCCGTTAAGATTCTGCTTTTTGATAACAGTATAGTCTCTTCTAGAGATTTGATGGCAACATTCGGAATGGAAGACATGTTTATCGCATTCCTCGCCGGGATATACTTTCAAATTGAACTTTTCAGTTCTATCGTATTACGGTTTTGTTTTCATAGAGCAAATAGTTTGAAAGCCGGTTTTCTAAATGGATTTGTTCTGAATTGAAGCAATAAACTCAGGTAAAGACCTCAAGGTAAACTATTAAAACTGGAAGAGTTGAACCGACAGGTGTCGTAAAAGGAAAGGTCCTGAAGCGTCTTCCTAATCAAGTCGATTTTACGCCATTTAAGAAGTTGAATTTATTTAGTGGACAGTTTGTCTAACAACTGAAATTCAGGGATTTATTCATTTTAATTTTGTCATATTATTTATATCGGAGAAAAACTAAGGAAAAAATAAAGGAAAAACATGACCAGAAATTCTTAAAAGCCGGCCCGACATTTAGTTTTTACAAAAAACCGTTAAAATTTTTAAAGTAGACCTAGTTGAGATATTAAGTTAAAATTTCGTCGTTTTACATAACGGCGGATTAGGTATATGGACAACGACTACGGGTCCTTAGACGGTCATAAACATTTTGTTACGTATAAAATAATCGAAGCTGAGTCGACAAAAACATGTTTCTAAAAATAAAAACACAGAACTCAACTCTCACAAAAATACTGTTAGTAGTCAAACGCATTTCAACGATAAAGTCGCCATCTTCAGTGATTTTTGAGTTACAACTAGATTATAACTGTTTTTTTTTATTATACATAGTTAGCCATCATGTACTAGAATGTGTATTATTACGAATAGTTTAGTTCTGTGTTTGAATATTACACATTGCCCTTACTTTGAAATGTACCACTTATTGTCATTAGTTAATACCTAGTTACATATCTCATTCATATCTAACATGATTTTTGATATAGTAAGAATGTTTATTTTTGCTTGGATGTTTTTGCAAAACATGAATGCAAAATAATATGTTTAATGTTTTTTTATTAGTGTTCATTTTTAAAATTTTGTTTTTGTATTATGCATTGTTAGCAAACACGCATTGAAATTATTATGATTACATAAGTTTTTATTTGTATTTTTATGGTATTACAAACATTTTGTAAACATGTACCTCAACAAATTATGTTTAGAAGTTAACCACTCATTCTCATTATTCTAGACATAGTATAGTTTTATTAATTTGAACTATTATGTTGTTACTATTAACCCTATTGGTTATTTCTGAACTAAGACCATGCCCTACTATGGAGAGAGGGTATAAATTTGTAGCATAACACCTTGTTTAGATAGTTATAATTTAGTTGTAGCTCAAATGTCACTAAAGATGACAACTTTGTCGTTGAAACGAGTTTGGCCATTTAACTTATTTTTGTGAGAATTGTGTTGTTTTTATTTTTAGGAATATTCTTTATCGTTTGCGGGGGGAGGTTGGCATTCAGATTCTTAGTCCGCTTTGAAGAGGGGCATTTTTACATCATGGGCAAGACATTATTTAGCTCCGCATTGGTTAGTGAAAAGACCAAAGACCAACACTCTGAACATAATTTAATGCTACAGGCCTACTTATATAACAATAAGTCTCAAGATTTGTTAGATTCATTAACAGATATGTTAGATTCATTTACTAAGTGTCTTTAAAATTACTTGCATTACTTAATAATTGATACTTCCCTATTGAACTCTATATTTCTTATAATAACTAGTACCATATCTCTTACATGTATATGTTTACAAACTGGAAACATACTATGATTAAAGACTGTAAGTAAATACTTACGGCAATTTTTTGTAGGGTTGCAATTCTGTTTTAACTTAATTTCATTGAAAACAGTACCCTACCAGTATTGGTAATAGTATTTACCTTAAGAATAAGGTTTTATTAACACGTTCACTGCTACGCAAATTTCGTATTTCCTATGCTAGGAGCTGACTTTGTATTTTTTATATTTATAGCCTAAATGAGTAGAAATTACTTTATTTTTAACCTTTCTACGTAATAATTACTAATATTTACCATAGCACATGTGCGTCTATAGCACATAGGCTTAAAATTGGCGTGCCAAGCACGCAATACTCTGTATTGAAAATCCTCCCAATACGGGAGTTGGCGTGCGAAGCACGCAATGCTTTGTGTATAGA